>CAMZMU010000085.1:129939440-129982303 GCA_947311845.1 Poa pratensis | reverse complement strand
AAATTATGTGGATCTAGAATGTATAAATGGTATCGTTGTATTTGTCTTGCAAAATTCTTCATTTCTTATATATTTATAATAATTGTGTGGTCATATTATAGGTACAATATCATGGTCAAAGTTAGACGCCGTTGACCAGCGAAATTAAGGGCGCCTTGTATTTTGAGATGGAGGGAGTATTTTTTATTTTTGGCCGTGGATTGAATCGCGAGGTGTAACTTCTTGTGTGGTTTCTGCAGGAAGCGTTTAGAGCGATTCCATCGTACAAGTACCACTGCGTTTTTTATTTGTGGCGATTGCTTGTCCTAAGGACACTGGCGAAGCACAAGCAACAGCAACACGCTGACTCGCTGAGCTTTCCGAACTCACGTCTATTTGAATTTACAACAACTTGATTGATCTTGTTTGCCATAATATTTTAAGTAATCTAATTAATATATGTTATTGTACCGTGTTTATTTTTCCGTGTCTGTGAAAATCTTTTTATACTAGTGGTACTTAAGCGAGTGAATCTAATTAATATATATTAGTGTTATAGAAGATTACTTAGTTGCAAATTGCACCAATATTACTAAGGGGCGAAGCTTCCGTCTGATATTACTTCTCATGCTCCACTGCTCATCTCGTTGATGACATGTTTCACCATTGTGGTATTCTCAATAACACTCATTCCCCTCTACCACCAATCACCTTGTCATTGTCGACAAATCATTTGTTGTCAGTATGCCTCAGGCGCCCCAGCATCAGCACTCCGCCAATCTTTCACCCGAAACAACCCCCCTCTAAGTACGTGATGTGGAGGGGGGGGGGGGGGGGGGGGGGGGGGGAGGAATGGCCGCAATCCTTATTTCCGTGCTTGAATGCAAAGGTGGGAACAAAGAAATTTAGGGTAAAATTATCATTAATTTGTGTTTCCAATTTCATTATTTGATGGTTGACTTTCTTGTATTTCTAACAAAATGTTCCTACACAATAGTATGAAACTCATCAACTTAACCATAAAAAAGCTAAGCAATTGACCCAAGCATCACATAATTTATACTTAGTGGCAACCCAAAACCGAATACATCATCTAATGCAATGAATGTTTATTATGGTTCTCAACAATCGATGGTCGTGAAAAGATCTAGCATATTATTGCGAGATGCAAATTTAGATGTTGAACTACATAAACACCTGATAGACGCTCGCCTCACCGCTTCTAGGAGACGACTCAGGTGAAGCTTTAGCGCCACCACCCCGTCTCCCCTCTCCTCCATCCAACCTTTATCAATAAATATAAAACCCCTCATGGTGACACACAATTTAGCTAGAGGAATTGAAATTTCATAACCGACGATACAGCTCTAGGTCTTATCCACGAAACTTTTTAATATAATGTTTTGATTCATACAAAAAGCCGGGCAGTTATGAAAATATTCACATATAATAAAAAAATTGTTCATCCAGTAAAATAATTGCTCACGATTCTAAAAAATTGTTCACGAGTTTAAAATTCATGTATTTTTGGGAAAATGTTCACATTTGTGAAAAAAAAATTCATGGGTCTAGAAAATTGTTCACGTGTTCCAAATAGTAATGTATTTTTTAATAAAATGTTAAAGGTTATGAAAGGTTCATTGATTTAAAAAACACTTTATTTGAAAAAATTATCCATGTAGTTCAAAGAATAAAGTAGATATGAAATACAGAAAACCCACAAAGAACAGAAAAGAGACTGAAAAAGAAGAAACGAAATGGAAAAATGAAAAAAAAAACAGCCCAAATGGGCCGGCCCATGTAGGAACTTGCTGCTGGCGAGGCAGTGCTCCAACTCGCTGTAAGCGACATATAATGGTCGCGACGCATCGCCAATTCGCCACTCGACTCCTCGTTTCTGTTTCACTTCCCGCCTACTCATCTTCCCTCCCACTCCCAATCCCTAGCCATGGAGCCGCCGCCGGAGGCATCCACCCTCGCCGGCTCGCCGTCGCTGACCTCCTCGTCCTCCGCCGCCCCACAACAGGTGCTTCCTCTCTCCTTCCTCTTCCCCCTATTCTAACCCCGCCACCTCCGCCTCACAGCCCGCAAAAAGCCCAAGCATCCGCTCCGAATCCCGCCCCTACCACGGCCCCCTTCGCGCCAATCCCCCACCCCGTCCTCCTCGCCGGTACCCTCTCCCTCCAGTCAGCCTCCTGCTCCGACGCCTGCCGCAACCACTGCATATCCCTCTCCGACCCCCTCCTACGCCTCCTCCGTCTGCTGCTACCTCCTCGACTTCGACCCCGCCGCCATCGGTCGCGAGATCCTCGTCCTCGCCTGGAACTACCTCCCACCATCCGCCAAAACGAACCCGGCGTGCTGGAGGTGGTCCGATGGCGCCTGGCTGAGGTGCCCGGTCCGGTCCCCGGCCCTAGCTTCCTGGCAGCGATTCCACTTAATTGCGTGGATGCAGAGCCTGATTTGGCCACCCGCGGCCGCGTTTTCGGGGTGGTGAGATCGGTGAGCGTGGTGTTCAGCGTGCCGCATGCTGCGCAGAAGAGCAAGGCGGATGGGGCCGCCGACTTGGTCGGGTTTATAGCAGAGATGATGTGCTGTGGATGCCGCCCAGTGCAAGGCGTCACAACCGGAATCTGAGCAGGATCACAAGTTTGAGGTGGAGAAGTTTGTATATTTTGTGGATCTGCAAGCAGGTGGCGGCCTGTGCTGGCGAGGCTGATTGGGAGACCCGTGTCTGTCACAGGGTTGAGGAAAAAAATGGTTTCTGTTGGGAAGGGCTTATACACCATGCTGGTGTCATCTGCGAAAACCATGGTGGCATGGTGCCCATCCTATGCAGGCGTTCCACCATCCGATGAGTTGCCAGGGAAGTGCACTGGAGTGTACAGTGGGATTGTCACTGGAATTTACATGCAGGGCATGTTGGTTGAGCTGGACGAGATTGCGTGGCTGCTAATTGATGATAAGCACTTGTGCCGCCACATTCTCTTCTGAGTTGGTGCTGTTGTATGTTGCTAATTTACAGTTCTGAACATTGATTTGCACTTATTCATCTTTTTTGTTTAGATAATATTAGATGCCAGTTTAATTGTCCTTTATCCTTTTTGTAGATTTCTGTGAAGAAATTCCGATTGGTTTGTCTAAATTTTGCTTGGGCAAAAGTTGTTGTACTGGGAACATGCAGTAAAACTAGCATCACTATAAATTTTTCTCTCTGGTGGACTCAAAGTAAGATAAAACTTCTGGCATATCTGTATGTTTATGTTACTGGCACAGTCAACAGTTTTTGCTGTTGGTGCAGATTTCATATGAGGGCAGAGAACATGGGTCTGTTCGGAAAGTATGTTAACTCTTTGGATCTGTCTGCTAAATTTTGGTATGGATTTATGATAGTTCTACTTCTCTCAGTTACTTTAAGTCTTTAACCATAATTGGCAAGATACATAATTTTTTTCTCATCTCATGGTATGGTCTTTTTTGTTCCATCATTTTCCAGGTCCTTACTTTTGACATCATGCTTTAAGCAGAAATTCAAGTTAGGTTCGAAGAAAGAGTTGGGGGTCAAAAAATGTAACTTCGCTAACGTTTATTCCATTGTCTCATAACAGTTTGGAGTAAATAATATATTGCTCCATTGCAGTTGCTGCGCTAATTTATTTAACTGAAACTCTTGAACTGCAAGGTATCAACAGAAGCAAGGATTGGTTCACACCTATGCTACTAAAGTTCTCTCTTCAAAGGACTTTGAACCTCAGGCATGTTCATTAGTAGTTACATGTGTTTCACTGTCTCCACATACTTGATAGTCTAATCGCAGTGTTGCTTTGTTTTGCATGTGCTTAACTGATGTTGGTTTCAGAGAGTAAAGTAAATTAGCTTACATATCTTATTTCCTTACAAAATTTGACACAGCATATACTTGTTCTACTAGATTTTTAGTTTCTTCATGATATTTTTCCCTGAAACACATGTATGAGTCACCAAAACTATGAGCATCTTTTGAATCACACTTCAGAGGCCTTATACAATAAATTGCCTAGAAAAAGTTCCACAAATTAGGCAGAATCTTGAATATTTCTTTTGTAGGATAATTCTGGATTGTGGCCTGTCTACTTATAGGATGTGGACTGATTAGTCTTTCTGAAAGTAGCACGGCTCTTAGGCATTTGTGTATTTCTTTTGTTATTATTTTTTCAGTTACGGTTTGGTACTTCACATGGTAATAGAAACGAATGGTGCTCATTGTATCAACCCTTTGCCATGTTTTAAAACTATTTTCCGTGTGGTTTACTTACCTGAATCTGATTCTCCAGCATGATTTCCTTATGAAATTCTGCAATCATAATTGTGACAGTTCAAGAACAGGATCAAACTTGGAAGCTTTTAAATTGGTAATAGTTTCTCCTTTAATTGCATGCAGTACACATGAAACCTTTTTCTTTTTACTTTTTTTATCCATCTACCATTTAATTTTGGTTAGGTAATACCCTTTGCTAATTTCATCTGCAAGTGTGAATCATTGTGGATATCAATAATGCTCAAATGTTGGAATGGTATGGAGGAAGTGGGCAAGAACCAGGGACTTAACCGATTTTTATGTGATGGGCTTTCCTATCCTGGTACACCAAAAGGATAATTTCAACTGCCGATCTGGGCCTTGTATTAGTGGGAAGCGTGAAGGTGACTTCTAAAATTTGATGGCCCTGCTTCAAAAGTTATGATATTGCTATTTTTTCAGTCCTTTTATCCTTGTAAGATACTAAAACCACGATTCATGGAATGGGTCCTATTTTCTTTTAATGATTCTTCAAGCTTTCTTTCACTGCATTCATGTCGCCAATGGGAGGTGGAAACCACTTAACTGATTTATTTAGTTCGAGCAGAGAATTGATTTTATTGCATCTGTTGTGGCATCCCTGAAGCTTGCTATAAACAGTCCATGTATTATAGTTGGCAGATGCTTTACTTGCACAGGCTTATTGTATAGAATTTGCACGTAGACAGGCTTATAAACAGATTATGTCAATTGATTTGAGGATACCGTGTTGCCAAGTGTACAAGCTACAGACAAAGTTAGTTGCATGGATGCCTCAGTTTTCATGACCTAGTGTTGACAGCTTAGATTATAATACACTTTGTGACCACGTCTTTGATGCATACAGATGTCTTTACTTCCAAGGAGGATGCAGTTGGTTGATGACACAGGATGTATAGACATTGTTATACCTGATCTTCCACCAAATGTTTGCTTGGATGGCATCTATGAGGTGATGCCATAACTTACAGCACAACACACACAAAGTGATGCATCTTGTGTATTAAGTTCAGTTACCGATTGACTGCATGGCACTCACTTGAATGTTAGAACTAAGACCGTACCATTTATCTGTTAAGAAATACGGCATATTGAAGTATGAATAGATATCTGTTCTGTACAACTGCCTTGATCTTTATTACGTAGGTTGATGGTACATGGATTCTAACCAAATTACCAGCAAGGAAAAATACCAATACTGTTATTGCCACGTACCTTGTACCAGTAATATGCAGTACAATGAAGTGATACAATTTCAGCTATAGGAGTTTCTTGGCTTACGTGTTTGTATAATTTTCTGTATGCAATTGTTGCTAGTTAACTAGAGACAACTCTTATGTAGCAGTTTAATAGGAAATTTATGTTCCCAAAGATTATATGATTAGATAACTCAAGAGCCTTACAGTACAGATGAATAACTCAATACTCCTAACATCTACGGTTTCTGTAATTGTGTCTGCTGTACTGACTTTTTTCACATTTATGTACACTGAAATGAAGAAGTATAGTAGAACTGGCACTATTGATCTTCCTCCATAACCAACCTTCAAGTTTGTTAGGCTTGTACATTTTCTGCTTTATGCAATTAAACTTCATAACTATTTCACACATTCACTCAACCAAATTTTATGATGTATATACTCAGCACTCTGATTTTTCTATTGCTATCCAGATAAATGATTGCAAACTAGCCCTTGAAGGGCCAGTGGCTTACCTTGATCATTATGGTGTCGCCGATCCACTATCCTGCAAGGCTGTGTTTCAGCAGCTCTCATGCCGAAAAAAAGTACATCATCTCAATATCTATGTTGTAGTCCATTGGAGTGAACTGAATCACATTGGCCCTTCCTCACAAATTCCTCCGCAAACTAATAATTGTGCCAGGCTGTTTCACCTGCTGAAACTGTCGCACATTTTTCCAGCAATCAATAATGTGAGTACCTCTTTCGCTATCCAGGCAATCTTGAGATTTTTAGCATCATCATGCTCATAAGTAGTGACTGACTATTATCGCATTACACCATTTTGCTCTTGCAGCATCAGAACACTCTTGAGCCTAGCATGTATGCTGAGGCTGTGATAGTGCCGTACAATTTAAAGTTTACCGGGCAAGATGATTGCATTGAGCATGCTGAGAGCTTTAGAATGTCAAGCACCAGTTCACTTTGTGATTCCAAAGTGCCTATGGAGAAACCATGTCACATTCCATGTTCCCTAAGCTTCAGAACGACCAGTCTTTCTGGCACTCTAGTGTCTAGCTATTCCTGTGGAGCAGATGGTACTATTCTAATTGATACTAGGGGTGAAGAACGAGGTTTCCCATCAAGGATTTTATTGGAGTTCAAGGAGGCATGTTTACTCAAGTATCAGGTATAGTTTTTATATGAAGCTTAGTTTCAACATTTAGCCTTAGTTATAGCTAGAATTACTGATTTATCTTGTCAAACTGCAGTCACTGCGGATTGGTGGCTACTATCTTCTCGAATGTCCTAGTGAAAGTTCGAGTTTTGCCGTGAAAGTTGTGGATGTTTTCAATGTGGCAAACTTTCATTAGATTCTCAAGATAAACTTTGGAGCCTTGCCATTACCTTTAATGGTAATATAAACATCAAGCAGGGTATTGTAGCCCAGTCTATTGGGGAGGTGGATGAGCCATTTTCCAGAAATACCTTACATGATGAGATAAGCTTCGTACAATCTTGGCATGAATTCCGTCAGTATTTGGATTTTCAACTGAATTTTTATGATGAAGCAGTGAGTGAAAAGATGGAAGAATATGGTGCCTTGTGTTATGTATTGAATGGATTGTGCTCTTACTCAATTGAAGCTATTACTGTCTCTTCATGCACTGAGATTATGATGCGTAAGAAGTCTTTGGGTTATTCTAACTTGCAAAGTAAAAAACTTGTCCAAGGAGATTTGATATCATTACATGGGAAAGTAGAAAATATCCATTCACGTGACTGTAAGGATCGACGACTTGTGCCTGGTAATGAGAAGCACAATATATGTATCCACGTCGCTGATGAAAATCAAACGGTAAATGACTAGTAGGTTTTTTTTTTGAATTTTGACTAGGTAGGTTATCATTTTCAATTAATGCTCAGTTTGACATTCTATTTATTTGAATTCATTGCAGGTGCGTCTCCGTGGATACATAAGCAAGCATTGTTATCCCGTTGGCATAGGACGAGGGGCAGCAGTGACATTCCACCGCGTCCTCTTGACACAGTGTGTTGTGCTCCTTTCCTAGCTTTCCATGGAATCTTATATTTCTTTACCATGTTAAGTTAGTTGGCTGTAAGAAAATAATCTCTATCCAGAATTGTGCCTTGCCTGTATATATGGCATGGAAACTTAAATGCGACCAAAAAAGGGCCTCTGCATTTGCATGTTTTGTACTAGATTTTAGGTTGTTCAAATCCTTAATAGAGTGTAGTTGCACTCCGTTATCAGTAGAAAACATGCACTTCTTATTCATACTTTGTCTGCTCTCACTGAGGGTGTAGTCTGTTGTAAGGGAAGTAATCTCTGTAGAATGGGAAATGCTGTATGCAGGATCTTGGGTATGCAGCTAATGTGAGAGCTGACACGGATTTCAGCGTAGAAGACCTATTTGTTAACTACTAAAATAAGTTAATGCATTAGTCCTCCAATTATATAAAGTTAATGTTGTGAGTCTTCTTGCTGAAGGCCAATACTCCCTCTGTACCATAATATAAGATGTTTTAGGTATTCCAATACAGACAATATAAGATGTATCTAGATTTATATTATGATACAGTAATAGTTATAATTGATAATTCGTATTACCATTACTGATAATAGATATGATGGTCTTTCAACATAATGTTTAACTGAAACTGAATCTTATGAACTACTGCAACATATTTTGTGTTTTGCAAATTTAAAGTGACATACTCTGTGCTGTCTGAAATTATTTTTCTTGCTACAGACATGAACTATTATTAACCCCAGTAACATATATTGAAGTTACATCCATCAGTGATACTGAGCTGAATAGAGAAAGTGCCACTTCCCCACTCATGCCTGGTGGCTTAAAGGACAGTTCACTGAGCACAGTTTTGCCATGTCTGCTCTTACATCAGAAGCAATTTAAAGACAGTAGGTCCATGCAGTTCCAGTGCAGGGTAGGTTATATTCTGCTTGTATTTTTGGCCCATGTATAGGTTCTCAGCTGTATTTCAGGCTCAATCATTCTCTCATTTGACGTCTCATTTTTTCATACAGATAGTTGCCATCCATTTGTTGGTGTTGGACAGTTCTTTAAATGACTTACAAACTTCAGAAGCAATTAACAAGGGTAAAATACTAAAAGTAAAAGTTCCACTAGCTGGGTTTATTGTTGGTAAGAGATGCAGGCCACTCTAGTATTTTTGCAATATTCTATCCTAAATAAAATTTGTTAATTTATCTGAAGGGATGTTTTTCTTTTCTGTTTTACTTGGAGAATCATGTATACAAAATGTTGCTTCTGCTTTTTTAACAGATAATGGAACATCTTTGTGCTGTTGCTGGGCTGATGATGCAAGGGCTGAACTTCTGCTCAGGCTGCAGGAAATCACTGACCTAGATGCTCCTGTTAGTTTGAAGTTTTCAAAAGTTAAAAACAAGGCAAACTTACAACAAACTGTTGGATCGTGCCTACAAAAAATGCTGAAGAAGCACAAAAATGTCACTGTAAAAAACTATGGGATTCCTCCTGACATCTCTTGCCGAGACTTGGAACTATCATCTGGTATCGGTAATGTCTTAAGTAGTCTGGAAGAGAAACTTCTGAAATTTATCGTCCTCAGTGCTTGTCGGATGGGAACTCTGGTGAGTTTATGCTCTTTCTATCAGTTGATCATTACAACTTGGCTGAGGTATCAGTCAGTTTTATAGGATGTTTTCAGTCAGTTATTTATAGAGAAAATGGGGACACTGTATTGCTAGCATTGTTATGGACCATTATGCTCTTGTAAAAGGGAATTGTTGCTTGTGTAGCCATTAGGTGGTTATGAATTTTATGGATCCATTACTTCAGTCATTCCAGATGCTTTTGTATCTTGCCTGCTCTATCTTTCTAACAACTTAGAAAGCTGATGCATTGGTGGCTCAGGTGTTGAATGACTGAATCTACTATTACTCTACTAGGATTTCTGGAAGGAATGTTATTTAATGACGTTTTATACCTTTGCAGAATGTAATCGCATCAGTTGTCGATCCGAATGCTATAAATGTATCAAATGGGGAGCTTTCTCATGTACATCCAGTACAGAACATGCAGAACTTTTGGGTTAATGAATCATTTCAAGTGGATCCTTTGGAAGAGGCCCGGAGATTGTTTACCACTTTAGGGAAGAGATGATGTTACTTGGACCAGTGCGAACTGTCAGGTACTCAGATTCCTGATCAAGAAATCAAAGAATTCCTGAGAAATCTGTGAAGGACGCAGGAGGGGCGAGCAGTTCACTGGGTCCTTACCCAGTCTGATCCCCTATGTGAAGGACGAGGAGGGGCTAGCAGTTCACTGGGTCCTTACCCAGTCTGACCCCCTATATTATGCTTATGCCCATCAGGCTCAGGGTGGTGACCTCCAGTCTGATCCCCTATATATGTTCCCGGCCATATTCAGAGTTGCATGTATGCAGCTGAGTACCTGGCAATCCTGTAGGGAATAGATGATTCTTTTCGGTAGTAGGGTGATATTTAGACTACATCAACAAATGGACGGGTGATGCAAAGCTGATACCATTCTTCGGGCTTGTGCATATATGGATATGGCATGTGGTTGGAAGACGTCATGATGATTCTTTGCTGGCAGTTAAATGCTTTGTATAGTCAGTGTATCGGGTGCCAAATTATGCTGGCAAAAGAAATGTTGTATAGTTAGACTGCTTATGCTCTTAAGCAGTCGATGATGTACACTTCTGTTAAGTGTAAATATAATGAAACTAGGCGATTAGCCTGGTCTATGCAAGTCTCTACAATTTGCACAACCTGATGTAGTGTGCGAGGGTCTATGCAAGTTGCATGGAACCGCATCATGATCAAACGTAACATGTAGAGAAGGGATGACCTTTAAATTTTGATTTCTGACTAATGGTAAAACACATATTGTTTTTGCACATGTGAATATTGTTGGTCATATACCCAAGTTACTCATTTGCGGGATGAAATGGTTGAGAGGTCAAGAGTGCTGGGTGCACCAAAGCAAGTGACGTAACTGCATGTTGATACAAAAAAAAATTGTTTATTCGTGAGGAGAGCCAGGAGACCGAGCCAAAAAAATTATTTCAGTTTGCTACCACATCCCAAGCCTAAATCACATGGTTAAAAGTTAATACCCAAGGCTGGGAGCAATTGAACAGCACAGTAGAGCGGAGCCCCAGATGAACCTTCGGTACATAATAATATACGGCATTCTGATCCCATACACAGAGCAAACCACTATCCAGTCAAGTTCACGGGCTGGACTCTTTCTTGAACAGCTTGATTTCGTCGCCGTAGTAGTACGCGCTGCCAACCATCAGAGCAACCGTTACGCCTTGTGCAACCACACGTGCCCTCATCAGCTTCTGACCCAGTCGAGAGTTCCCGTACCGGAAGCTGACCAGACCAGCTGTCAGGACACCCGCGGTGACGAATGCAGCTGAAATAAGATTGATTTGAGTGGTGAAATAGGGTGAGATTATCCAAAAATGAATACCAATAGTAGTATTCCCAACCAAGTTTCCATTTGCTTTGAGACAAATAGTTAAAGCAGCTATAGAAAGGGAACATGAAAACACTGTACTTCTAGTTCAATTAAAATCAGACACAGTACGGTCAGTACCAGGCAAACAAAACAAACCATGATAGCAACATCCAGAATATGCACCGTGTCTCGAAAAAACATCCAGAATATGCAAGCTTACCATGGTATTGTGAAATGTTTGAATCAGATTTGAGCAAAGCAAGGAATGGAAATATCAGAAGTGTTTCTAAAGTTTATAGGGCGATAATTTATCATTTACAATGATACTTTTGAGCCCAGTTGATGCAATAGCTTAAAACGCCAGAGAATGTCACAAAATAATTACACAAACACCAGCCTGCAAGTCCTATGATCAACAACCCCCTCGAACAAGTTTCAAGCCTCGTATAAAATCCAGACAAGTCTTCCTTAGGCAGTTAGGCTCTATCAACTTATAAGGGCATCTTCAACTTCAAAGTGGATGGTTCAAGTGATGCTTAAGTGCCAGAATGTGATTAAAATGGAGCTACAAACATCTACTACCTCCGTTTCAATATATAAGACGTTTTGGTAGGCCATTTTAGCCTACCAAAACGTCCTATATTTTGGAACAGAGGTAATATTATCTTAACAAGACTCCTTAAACTAACCGTAAGCACTGACCCGAACATACGCAGCATGTGCCCTACACTTAACTAAAGTTCGCCATAGCCATCATTGGCACCTCAAGCTCTGATTTTCCTTGACTACCGCACCAAACTAATTTCACTTCCACCAATAAGTATCACTTCCACAACCAGCTTTACATACATTCAAAACATTAAATGCAAGTTCCTCAAGAAGGCAATTGCTTCGCCCCTGGTTGGATTTTTTAGAAGCCAACTTCATCAGTTTAAGTGACTTCAGAATCTAGAGTTGATCAACAAAGTACCAAGTAACCATACTATAAGACTAAGGACATATGAAAACCGCAAAACCCAAACTAATCTTTTCTTGAGCATGTGTGGTGCTGACTGCTCAAAATATTTTCTTGCCACACATGCAAGAAATAACAAAGTTTTTGTAAAGAAAATACCCAATAGTTCCATGCCCAAAGTGAGCTGGATCACCTCAGCTGAGCTCTCAGGGCTCAGTTTGTCCCACCACTAGAATGTTACTACCTCCGGTCCTAAATGGTTGGCGTGGAAACAACACAAAGGTAGTACAAATTCCTACAGTACTCACGACAATCAATACCGATCAGAGGGAGTACCTCGGTGAGAAAAAAGGCAGAAGAGCATAAAAAGGGGTAAAACTAAATGAGTAATGACAGAGAGATGTGCCTTCAGTCTAGTAAATGAAGCATTAAAATTCAACAAAGCAAATGTTGATGACCACACATATAGAATGACAAGCTATGAAGCTTCCTAAACTGTACATTTAAAACAATCCCATTAACTAGTGTGCTGAATTGATACCATGGTGACTATAATACTCTACGGTCTATGTCTAACTTCCCATTAACCTGTAAGCGTGTAGGTTGCTCATGGAATTCAAGCAAAACCGCTCAACATTAACAGGATGTTGCCCATGGATTTTCAAACAAACCCAATTCATGCTAATAAATTCCAGTGTTCAGATACGTTGCAGAAAGGTCATGCCAGATAGCTCCTGAAGCAAGATTTTGACACATCATCTCAACTGAAAGGAAAGTTTTCACTTTCACCAATTCATCAAAGATTCATAGCGCACATTCTCAAACTAACGCACAAAGCAGAGGAACTAAAATTGATACCAGGAGGTTAGTCAGTGAAATTAACTGATTTGATTTGGCATCATGATTTACGGAAGTTTTAACCCATACAATTCAGCAGTCATCCAGTTTTACACGATTTGGCACCATTTATCTCCTCACAGCCGCTGATCCGTCAAGCTAGCTTTTCCATAACCCTAATACCATTAAAACATACACCCAAACCTTATAAAGATAGCCCCATATCTACCATTCTCAATTTCACGCCAAAAGATCCCAACAGGCAACAATCACCATCCTACCATCTTAAAACAACACAAATCCATAGCTCCCTATGCCAAGTACATCACTCAAAGAACTCGGATCTTACAACTCATGCAGAATCCGGCCCCTGCCAAACCTAGGGCAAGACGATCGATCCACGACCCTACCAGTTTCCAACGAACTCCCTAAACTGGCGAGGGCCGCGCTCGTCACGAGCAGAGAGAGGCGCGTACCGATGGGGACGAAGGGGTTCTTGACGGGCTTCTTTCCCCCGAAAGGATACTCATCCAGCTGCGGCAGCGGCGGTGGCCGCGCGCTGCCTCCCGCGGCGGCGCCTGAGCCCTTCTCCATTCGCGTCGCCTGGGAGGAGAAAAAAAAGGAAGGGGGCGACGCTTTTCGGAACAGCGGTTTGCAGGAAGGCTCTGGTTGGCCGCTTGCACGGGTGCGCCGCCCTTTGGTTAGTCTGGGCCTCTGGGGTCGATGTTTGGCCGTCGGATCGAGATCCGAGGGTGCCAGTTCTTTGGGGTTTAGTCGGCGATGGAAATGTGCGTGTGCGGTGTTAAACGTGCCAACCAGGCTCACTTTATTGACAGGCCTGATTGCGACCCACAAATCTTCGAGGAATTTACTAAAAAAAACTTAGTATTGATTTTGGCTTAGAGTTCTCTCATTTTTTTTGAATGTTCAAGTTAAATACTACCCCTGTTTCAACATGATTTATATTTTACAAAGTTCAAGACATATCAGCAAGAATTTAATAGTATACTTGATCTGTAAACTACCAATCCAATTTACATATAAAAAAATTTTAGAAGGAGCCTCAGAAAAGCTCCCAGTTTCATTTTTATGAAACCAGGGGTGAGACAACACCTTGTGCAAGATCAGAAGCTCAACACCAGAAACCAGAAGGGTAAACCCTCTCTGCCTACTAAAGGAAGACAACAAAAGAAACTGAAATCTAAACTGGGAACTAATAACACGCATAGGGGTTTTTACTTAGGTAGCAACATAAATCAGCTAGAAAGGTGGGCACATCACTTAGACATCCAGGCGGGACATCAAAATCACATAGGCAATCTCTTGACCACAGGATCCCAACCACGTCGCCTCCCAAAAATTTGGTGTGCCACTTAAGCAAACACATCAACTCCCTGTCGAAGATATTTTTTAGATAAAAGGCCGAGAGGCTCAACGTTAAACTAATAACGCCACGAAACACCAAAGACGAGCCACGCCGAAAAAGGAGCACAAGCAAGACGAGCAAAAGTGTTGGGCCGGAGCTCACCGAGCACGGGCACACCAACACACACGACACACCGCCGAGACCCACAACACCATCAAGGGTAGCACCACCAACAGGATCATCACCGCCACTATCCACAGGAGCGCAGACAGGCTCAGTCAGCAATGCCCCTAGCAAGAAACACCGCGGTGCAGGACAAGGTACAAGCATGGCCGGAGGGAGCGCGAAACACCACCTCCAGATAGCAACCCGTGGTGAACTCCAAGGCGGCGTCTTCAAGAAGCACACGACGCCAAAACGCCGCCACCGCCCGATCCGAGGATGTTGGATTTTCATCTGGAGTGTAGAAGGCCGGAGAAGCCGCTGCGACGCCTCCAATAAGGGAACGACGTCCAAGAACGTCGCTGCCGCGTCCCGCGAAGATCTCGGGAAAGGGTTTCCCCCGGCAAACTCTCACCGCCTTCTACACGGGGCACGGACGTCGACAATCGACACCCGAGCCACCGTCACCACAGATCACTCGCCAGCCACCGTGCCACCCCTGTGGCCATGGTCGCCAGCCAGCACCTGAGTCCTTGGCACCCCACCAACCAAAGGACTCCCACCGTCCAGGGTCGCCGCCCCGGCGTCCTAGCTCAACGCACCGCTGAAGAGAACGAGACGAGGAGGAAGGCTCCACCACCAAATCAACCACCGGCAGCCCCTGCTGCCCGCAGCACGTACCAGACCTGGCACGGAGGCGTAGAGCTCGAGAAGTAGGGCACGGGGCCCCTGCCCCTTCCCCAGATCGAGACGTCAAAAGCATGTCTGCCTCACCCTACTGCCGAACCCGGAGACCTTCAAGCAGACCAACAACCCGCAACACCACCGCCACGCCGGCAAACACGGACCAAGACCAAGCAGTGCCAACGAGGAGGATCACCCAGGCAGCCCGCGCGGCCCAGATCGGGCCCGGGTCGCCGCTGCATCCTCCCTTGCCAGAAGCTCTGGGCGCCGCCACCACCATCAGAACTGCCGCGGAGCCGCCAAGGAACGATGCCGTCTCCTTCCCTGCATCTCCCAGCCGCGCACATCGCCGATTTCACCACCTCGGGCGACGCCCGCTTGACGCCCCGCCTCCACGCGAAGGGAGCTCGTCGGAGCGCGCCCACCCTGCCCACGGCCTTGACGGCCGAGCGCGGCCGCCACCGCCGGCGGCGGCAGCGGCCAGGCAGACTCGCCCGCGTGTGCTTTTCCCTCTAGGGTTTGGGCCCTCTGGAGCAGCCCGCGCGAGCAGCCCAGGAGGGATTCAGAGAAGAGTGGTGGGGGAGGGGGAGGGGAGGGATGGCAGAGGAGAGGACTCGGGGCGAGCGCCGGCGGCGGTACTCAGGTGGCGGCGTCGAACCCTAGCGCGTCGCGGGAGCTAGCCTAGAGCGTTCCTAGCCTCATTTGTCGAAGATCTTTTCTAAGCATGCTTCTCTGCAATTTCCCCCAATCGTGTAAAAAATGACAGGTAAGAAGAGCAACATCAGTAGGATTTCTAGGTCTAATATGTTGGAAATACGATGTTTTTCGTGTTTTCCATGAGGACAACACATTGCAGCAGCACCTATCATAACTATTTTTTCTGTCAAACCTAGAAAAGGCAGCAAAGCATTGCTGATATGGAGTGGTGAAAGAAGTAGGCACACTACTCAAACTTATAGAGACTTCACAAATATCACATCCTTTCCAGCCTTTTCTCTTCTATATTTGTAGTAAGTACTCTATTCTTAATTACTAACCAACAATAAAGTTCAACACGTGAAGGAAGGTTTAAATCCCACATAACCTTATAAGGAAACCTGACTCTCTTAGCACACAAATAGTAACACATCGAGTTAACCGAGAAAGTTCCAGATTTGGTAAGAATCCAGCTAACTTTGTCAAGTTTAGCCGTCAACCGAATCTAATTGCAATCCTTCAATTAACCTAAACCACATTTGCAAGGTTTCCTCGCGTAGAAACCTCCTGAATTTAATACACTCAATCCCTCTAGAGAGTCTGTCTATCCTTCTTTGTGGTCGTGGTGCCTCATGATTTTGGAGTAGTCTGCTTGCCTCTTGGGGTTGTGGGTTAGTTGCTTTCGTGGCTAAGTTTGTAATGGTTTTCGCCCATTTTTTCACAAATTAACTGAGCACAGAAATAGCACCCCCCCTCGCGTCCCTCGCGTCGCCTCCTCTGGGCGACCGGGGGCAAAACCCTAGCTCCTCCCGCCACCACCCCCTCCTCCCACCTCCCTCCCCTCGTCGCCCCCAGAGGCGGCTGCCGGACAAAGGCCGTGCAGCGCCGACGACGGGGGCGGCGGGGATCTGCGTCCCCAGCCTGCAGCATGGAGGAAGACTGCTAGGTGTGGGGACCCTACTCGGCGTCAAGCTCCGCCGCGGCTGCGCCTCGTCTCCGTCAACGTTCCTTCGACCTTCCTCGCGCCGTTGCCGGAAGATGTCAACGGGCTAGCCCGCGCGGCGGACGGTGCCGACGCGGGCTCTCCTCTCGTGCGCCGGCGTGCTCCCCCTCGCCGTCTCCTTCCTCGTCTCCTCGCGCTCGGCCCTGGCTGCCCTCCCGACTCGAGCTTTGAAGGCCCAGGCGCGGCGGCGGAGCTGTGCGCCTGTGCTGCTCCTTCGCCTGCGGCGCCGGGGTGTCGGGCCCGATCTGGGCCCTGATGGGCCGGGCGGGCCGCGTGGCCCCCCGCGTTCCTGGGCCCCCTGCGTGCGCTCCTGGTTGCTTCGATGCTCGGCGCCCCGGCGGTTCGGCCGTCGATCCCGGCCCCGGGGGTGCCGCTGTATGGTGGTGGTTTGGTGTGGCCAGCCGACCTCAGGGTCGGAGCGGCGCGGCCGCCGGCGAGCACGGCCCCGTCCTTGGTCGACCGATGACGGTGACGCTCGTGGGCGTCATCACCTTGATGAAGGCGTCGTCGAGGGCGGTCTCGCACTCCGTCCCGAATGCTCCAGGGGAAACCCTCGACCCGGTTCCTCCGGATCTGGCGATGGCGACACTCTGTGTCGTGCTCCCTCTTAAGGGCGTCGCTTTGGAGCTGGATTCGGCTGGAGGGACGTGTGGTTTTGGCGGTGGTTGGGCTCCTCTTCCTACTCTCCTCTCGGCGTCGTCTCTCCGTGGCCACGATGCTCGTGCTTCTACGGGGGCTGGATTCCCTCCTCTGACGACGGTTAACGACCGGGCCAGTGCCGGTGAAGCTTCCTGGGTGCCGACTCGGCTGTGTGACGCCCTTCGATTACGCTGTTGGCTGTTGTGTTTAGCCTCGGCGATGCATGGCCCTTCGTCCTAGGTGGGGAGTCGGCGATGTGCTGCCCTTCGGCTGCTCCGGCACCATCGTGGCTGGTCTCGGCAGATTGAAGCCTTTCGTCTATGGCGGTGAAGTTTCCTGTGCACTGGCGTCCAACGGTAACCAGATCGAAGATGATGAGGGTTGAAGGCTCTCCCTGCGGGGTTGTGCTTAGTGCCATGTTGTAGGCTTGTTTTTGTTGTTTTTCCCCCCTTTGTGCATCCCTGTAATTCTGGTTCACTTGAACCCATTAAACAGAAAATGAATACAATTCAGGTGGAGGGTCTTCTCCCTCCCCCGTGACCATTAAAAAAAACTCTTTTTTCTTAATTAATGAATGAGGTAAATATTTTGTCTCCATTTAAAAAAATCTGACTAAATGTAAGATAATAAAGCATTGAAAATTTCTGACATAGAGGAATCTTTCCAAGCCAACAGTCGTCCCAAAACTTAGTACTCCTACCATCTCTGAAATACTTTTACAACAAATAAAAGAACTTTCACTGATATAAGCCCAACAGAAAAATGGGAGTCTGCGGGTTCATGCTTGCATTGAGACAGATTCAAATCAGGGCCGGTCCTGAAATTTCCGGGGCCCGGGGCAAACCAAAATTTCGGGGCCCCTAATATAGATATCATAATAATACTTAAATGCATCCAAAGCAGTAAATTTAGTCGATATGAAGTCATTGTTGATCTCAAATGGTTTTTTCAATAATTTTAATTTTGAAAAGCTCCATTCAGTCGATGTGATAGTCACAGGACCGTAAATAAGATATGATAACCAATAATTTATAAACATGTTGTAAAAACATTACATCAATTATTGAAAAATGAATAATAACAGTATGCATCATGTATTGGAAGATAGAGATTACTGGTTAGGGAATTGTAATACTATATACCTCATACTGGTCAAATCGGTGATGTGTGTGTTGTGTGGCCACGCTTGGAGATGGAGAAGAGAGGAGCAAAACGGCCTCGACGATCAGGGGCCTGCCCGGGAATTGAAATCGGCGAGACGACTGAGGATTGCAAATTGGAAATTAAGAGAACTTTAGGAAAATATTAGCATGGTAGGTACAGAACTGCTAGCTTCTTACGGTGGCGGCGGCGGAGGGTATGGGGATTGCTCGAATCTGTGCCTGACGCGCGTTGGAACTACCAGCCGAACGGATTACGGGAAGGAGTTGAGCGATCTGGTACTAGTTGCCTCTCTGGGCCACGTCCATTACAGCCCATAGGCCTTTTTCTTCCGCTAGCTTGGTCAACACGTAGCTTTTTCTTTAGACAAGACCAATACGTAGCTAATACAGTCTATACAGCAAACCTGGGAGGGGCCCCCTAGATTTTGGGGGCCCGGGGCGGCCACACACCCTGACCCCCCTCAGGGCCGGCCCTGATTCAAATATATGTCTTTGACCAGATCCTGCCAAATGCCACTTTCAGTCTCTAATGCCAAAGCCACTTACAAACAAAGAACACTAATATTTTAAACTCCAATCAGTAACACCCAAACGCCACTTACAAACAAAGAACACTAATATTTTTAAACTCCAAATCAGTAACACCCAAACCACCAATTTTATTGGTTGGCAAACATCAGACCGTTGAACCATTGAACTAGATCACTAATCCGACAATGTATGTCTGTACGCCGCATGCGTCATGGCCTTGCTGAAGTTGGCTGTTCGAAATCTGGAGATCAACTTATGGTTGGCTCATCATGGTCGCACGTGTGTCGATCTCATCTTGAAGATTAGCCTAAGAGTTGTGTACTTATCTTATTTTTTATCTTTTACCAGAAAGTTAGTCGTAGCCTGGTGGAGTTACTGTCGCGAGGCATACGACTTCGGTTTTTTTGTTTCCTTTTCTTTTTGGGTCAATTTTGTTCAGCTTCGTTGTTTGTCGCTGCCTGATTTTTAATACAATATCGTTGTGTGCATCGATCAATATAGAAGATGAGGGTTATCTAACTTAAAAAAAAAGTAAATATATTGGTTGTATAAAATCAAGCTATGCACATTTGGGGTTCTATCTTCCTTTAAAAAAAATGCCAAGTCATCTAAAGTTTGAGGTTCGGTTCTACATTTGTAAATTGGTACCTACTCCCTCCGTTCCAAGTTGTACTAAAACTGCGTCAATTAATTTGGAACGGAGGGTAGTTTCTAGGTACCTAACATTGCACATCAGGCTTGGCATGATTGTGCTAAGTGGCGAGACGTCTGGTTGCTCGAACTAATCACGCTAGATCCAGAACCATCGTTACTCACCAGGTTGATAGCTAGATCAGTAGTAGTAGTACGTCAGAACATACGTCAGAACAACAAGGCTGTTCCGACCGGCCGTATGGACTTCCATATTTTGTTGAGCTCCAAGTGGTCGTTATCCACCGCTCGAATAGATAGAATAGAATTGACCCAGTTTATAAGGGAAACCAGGTCAAAAAACCATACAAACTGTACAATACACAGACGATGCGACCTGCCGCCCACACGACACAAGTCAACCAAACGCCACAAAACACACCACCCGTTTCGGGGCCGCCGCCCCGACGAACAACCAGATCGACCTTCGCATTGCCCGAAAGCGATCCAGTCATGGTCGACGAACCCTCTGCCCCGCGCAGTCTTCATCCAGGTCGCCACCAAAACCACCAAGTTCCGGGGCCGCCGCCCCGGCGTAGCAACCAGATCGACCTTCGCATTGCCCGAAGGCGATCCAGTCGAGTCGACGAACCCTCTGCCCGCGCAGTCCTCATCCAGGTCGTCACTCAAACCCACGCTAAACAACGGCTTTGCCTCATAGAACCGTCGTAGCGTGGGAGACCGAGGCCGCCGCCTCGACGTCCACCACCATCCGGGGCCGCCGCCCCGACATCCACCTCCCCCGACCACGGGGCTATCCTGTCCATCCATCGCGAAGCCATCGCCGAGGGCTATTAACTCCAAGACGACGCCTCCAACAAGGTAGTGACGCATCCGTCACCGTCGCTCGCCCCCGACGGGGCTTAGGTTTTCACCCGGAGAGTCTTGGAACCACTCGCGTCGAACCGGGTCGAGATTCCACAACGACGCGATCAAGAAGGGAACGACGCCCGAAGGAGCCGCCGTCGTTGGCACAGACGGAAGTCCGTGCAAGCTTTCGCTCGGAATTCTCCCCGTCCGTGAAGCTCAGGGAGCAACCGGTTGGGAGCCTAACTCCGTCGCCACCACCGTCGAGCTCCTCCGCATGCCGTGACGGACGCAGCACCTCACGCCGCGACAAACACGCTGCCTGCCGCCGAGGCGACCATCGGTCCGGGGCCGCTGCCCCGGCTTCCTCGCTGCCCGGGTGCCGGAGAACAGCAGCATGAGATGCCACCCCCTTGTTGCCGCGCCGGAACCTCCGCCACCACGCTCCCGCTGCCCCATCTTCTTCTCCACGTGCGGAACCTCCCGGTGGCGCACCACCGCAGCATATCGACCCGAGGCCTCCTGCCCCGCTGCAGCCGCAGGAACTGCGACCACCACCAGTAGGTCCGTCGCACGAAGCCGGCCGTGCCAGCGCGCACTCCGGCCTCGGCCCACCAGGCCCAGATGGGGCCCCGCAGCTCAGCGCCGCCGCGCGCCTGCGCCCTGGCCGCCACCATCCTGCTGCCTCCCGCCTCGGACGTCCTGCGCCGAGCCTGCCGTCGACGCGCTCCGTCTCCGTGCCTGCCGCCGACGCGCCCAGTCGAGTCCTCCTCCGGCGCAGCCGTGCGAGCTCGCGGCCCCATATAAAGATCACAATTAAGCCACATTACCTTAGCTTCACCTAGCCTAATATACTCTTATTTCTCTGTTGTAGAGACAGTTTTAAGTCATCTTTGCTTAACTAGTGGTAAGTTTGTTCATTTGTTTTTCAAGCATGCAACCACCAAACTCACCTATAGCGCGGCACAGGGCCACAACACGTTGCCATCAGCAAAATCGCGCATGAAAAAAAAATGCTTAAGAAGCACACTTACTTCTCCACCCTCTCCAACCGTCGTTTCACCGCGTCTAAATCAAGGCATATCGCCGCCGACTAGGTTAACCATATGCAATCTTATAGTTTCCCTGGACGACCACTTTTCGAAAAACTGAAACGTGTAGATCTTGACCAGTTCGGTTGCAATGCTTCGATTGGCTGATATGTTGAGTATAGATTTTTTATCCAAAAGATGATGCCAGGTTGAAATCAGGAAGACATATGACTGAACTGTTATATTATTCATTTGAAAGCTAAAATTATGCTAGTATTCACCTGAAGATTTCCAGTAGTTCGGAAGAAGAAAGCTTCTTTAGCAACGGCTACATCCCAACCACCGGCACCTCTACCACCGCACCTCAGTACTTAGTCGCCATCAGACCCTTCCGCTTCTTCCTCCCCATGTCCCAATCACTCACCATCCCTCCCAAATTTTCAGCTCTGCTTAGCTATTTTCTCTTCTGCAATGCACCAACCGTTAACCAATAAACCCTCCTCCCAATTCATCATTCGCCTCCCGGAAATCAGTCCCTGCTACGCCTTTCGCGGCAAAGCTATGGATTTGGGCATTTCTTGATCCGTAAGCGCCCTCCTCCTCCACACGCTTTGCTAGCCGAAGCTTGCTACAGCTGCCTATTCCTTTACTTCTTTGCCAACGCTAGGCTTTAGGTGGCGCGTCTCGCCTCCTAGCTACGTAGCTCCCAAGAGATCAAACACCATCTCGGTTTTTATCTCTGAATCCTTCTTACCTGCACGCCTGTACTGCACGCACTCCTTACTCTTGTCCTCTCATCCTTCTGTCCTGATCACGGCCCAGCTTCGATCTCTTCCGTGGCGTCTGACCAAGCCTCGCCGCAGCGTGCCACCGCGTGCCGTGCACTCTTGATCAGTTCAGGTTCAGCCTTTTCCTGTCTGTTTTGATTGTTCTGTTCATCATGTGTTTTGCTTTGAGGAGGGAGGCACTGAATATTTTGTCTGCCTGGTTCTGACTGAATTCTCGATACTTGCAGTGGCAGCCATTCTTCCATCACATGTCCTTTTTCTCATAAAGGGAGTGCAGCAGGGGTGCTGTGTGCCTTGGGCTTGACTGGAGCAAGGAATATTTTCCAGCCCTTTGATCAAGGAAAGGTATATTCGGATTGTATACTTTTAGTCAGAAGGAAAAAAAGTTTCGAAGACGAAGGCGGGGAGAAAAGCCTGAGGCAGCAATCACAGAGACAAGATGTTCAACATAGTCTCGACATGGAACAAGAGGAGGAGAAGCAAATCACTTGATCAGTTAAATCCTTGTGAGTACAACCATTTCCTTCCTTTAAGTAATTTATCACTGTATGATCATCTGTTTCTTCAGTGAAACTTCTGAAGCAATTTGATCATCTGATCTTTGCTTTTTTTTTGTTGCGAAAATCTGATATTTGCTTTTGCAGGGGTGTACAAGACAGCCGAGCTCTGGCAGGTGAAGGAGCAGGGGCAACTCTGCCCTTGCCCGCGCCAAGGAAGCGCAACTGCTCCATGGTGTTCACCCTCAAGGAGATGGAGGACGCGACCGGCAAGTTCAGCGATAAGAACCTCATCGGCAAGGGCGGCTTCGGCCGGGTTTACAGGGGCGTGCTGAATGATGGGCAGGTACCTTCCAAATTTTCAGAGGAAATACGCCCCTTAATTTCAGAAGATGGTGTTGTTTTTGTCAGTTAGCTTTTCTTGGTACAGTTTTCAGAGTACTGAATATGGGCCTGAATATTACCAGAGAAAATACGTTCCTTAATTTCAGAAGATGATTCTGTTTTTGTCATTTAGCTTTTTATAATGTAATTTCCGGATTACAATTTCAGAAGATGGTGTTGTTTTTGTCAGTTAGCACCAATGATTCAGTTGGGAAGAGAACTTACTATATGGTTCTATATATTTGTCCTACTGATTAAATGATGTAGGACACACTCACCTGACCTGAATGTGACATCTGCCCTTGGCACCCTTGTCAAGAAAAGCATCTGCCAACCACCAGTCAAATTTGATCAAGCATTCAATCTTCAATTAATTCTAATGATATATATCTTCAAACCGAAGCTCTGAACATCATTATTCGTACTGAATGCGATGTAATATTTTCTGTTCCAATTTGTGGTCACCTTTACCTCAGTACTTTGTTTCAGTACAACAGTTACATTGCTTCTTCAGGGCTTTGCTTTAAACCTCACAAATGAATGCATGACCAATATGTTCGTTTCAATGTGAATCAATGAAGATTGTTGCCATCAAGAAGATGGACCTGCCGATGTCGAAGCAGGCCGACGGCGAGCGTGAGTTCCGCGTCGAGATCGACATCCTGAGCAGGCTAGACCACCCCAACCTCGTCACGCTGATCGGCTACTGCGCTGACGGGAAGCACCGGTTCGTGGTCTACGAGTTCATGCCGAGAGGCAACCTCCAAGACATCCTCAATGGTAAGAAAAATCACCACCAACCAAGAATCATTCTTGGTAATGTCACAGAGTTAGATTGCATCTCATCGTGAATCTTGAAACATTTCTTCAGGCATCGGCGAGGTGAGGATGGATTGGGGGAAGCGGCTGCGGATCGCGCTGGGCGCGGCGAGGGCGCTCGCGTACCTGCACTCCAGCACAGCCGTCGGCGTCCCCGTCGTCCACCGGGACTTCAAGTCCAGCAACATCCTCCTCACCGAGCACTTCGAGGCCAAGGTTGATTTCAGAAACTGATCGATATCTTCATATCAACTGCGTGTTACATGAGTTGCATTGCCTGATCAAACACTGACATTTCTGGCACTGTCAATTTTCCCTTGCCAGATTTCAGACTTCGGGTTGGCCAAGCTGATGCCGCAGGACCTGAACCTGTACGCCACCACCAGGGTGCTGGGCACCTTCGGCTACTTCGACCCTGAATACGCTCTGGTACACATTCCGGCCTGCGAATTCAACTGTTCCTTGTAAAAAACTCTGTAGAATTCGCCATGGTTGCTGACCAAGTACACTGATTCCATCCTGCAGACGGGGAAGCTGACCCTGCAGAGCGACGTGTACGCGTTCGGCGTCGTCCTCCTGGAGCTGCTCACCGGCCGCCGCGCCATCGATCTCAGCCAGGGGCCTCAGGATCAGAACCTCATCGTGAAGGTACCTTCCCACACTTGCATCCATCCATCCATCAGTGAAATCGATCGTGCTACTGATCATCAAGCTATTTACGTGTACTGCAGATACACCAGATGGTGGGCGACCGGAAGAAGCTGCGCAAGGTGGTGGACAGGGAGATGGGCAAGGGCTCCTACACGTTGGAGTCTGTGTCCATGTTCGCCGGCCTCGCCGCGCGCTGCATCTGCTTCGAGAGCGACGGCCGGCCGGCCATGCAGGACTGCGTCAAGGAGCTCCAGCTCATCATGTACGCCAACATGAAGATATGACCATGTTTTGAGATCGGGGGCGGATCCCTAGTTGCGATCTTTGTTTGGTTGAGTCTTGGGGTTTTTACTCGAGGATGAGAAGAAGATGAAGAAGAGAATGATACTTGTACAGAATTTTAGTAACTTTTCGTTGCGCCGGACGTTCTTGTGGATGGTGGTAGAACTGATTGCAGTCAGTGTCCTGAAAGTGAGGGCCTTAATTTGTGATGTCGGAAGAAAAATGGTGTCTTGAGAAATTTATGATCATGTTTCGAGATCGAGCGGGGATTGTAGTTGCGATCTTTGTTTGGTTCGATCTCCGGGTTTTACTCAAGGATGAGGAGGATGAAGAGGATGGTGTTTTTTTTTTTTTGACAATAAGAGAATGGTGTTACCTGTACGGGCTCGCTTGGATTCGCGTTTATATTTCCCTCCGTAAAATACGGCGCATCCTAGCGTTAATTTACGGATGTTCCCAGGTCCGTAAAATAATTCCGGCCGATTACGGCCCAAATACCTCGCATCCTAGCGTTAATTTACAGAGTTTTAGTAATTTTTTGTTGCGCTGGACGTTCGATCTTGTGGTTGGTGGTAGAGAATTGTTTCAAAGTCCTGAAACGAGTGCCATACGATACATGCCGCACCAGGGCAGTCCTCTCAGCCCCGCGTCGCCCTCCTCTGGGCGGCTCGGGGAAAACCCTAGCCCACCGCCAGAGGCCCTTCCCCGCAGTCCTCCGCTCTGCCGCCGCCGGAGGGGTCGCCGGCAAAGCCACGCGCACCCCAAGGAAGGTGGCGGCGGGCGTCCTCTCGATGCTCTCCCGCGAGGGCTTCATCTGGCGGCGAGTGTTGGCGGCGGGGACGGAGTTGAGCGCGGCCGGCTGCGCGTCGGCGTGCTTGTGGTGCTGAGGAGCTGCAGTGCCGGCGGCCACCGGTCGCTGGTGGCGCGAGGCGGCCGGGTGTGGTCGGGCAGATCTGGGCCGCGCGGGCCGGCCCTGGGCGCGTTTGGGCCGGCGCCGGCGTGGCGCGCCGTTGACGACACGGGGAGCTCCTGTGCATGGTGGGGAGCTCCTGGGAGTGAAGGCGCCTGCGGGCGGAGGTACGGGAGCGGTGATGCGCTGAGTGGTTGGGAGTCGATTCTGACTCCCGGGCCATGGATGACGGCGCAGGGGCAGTTGCTGTGGTGCGGCAGAGGTGGGGGCAGAGGAAGCCGGGGCGGCGGCCCCGGACAAGTGGCTGTGGCAGGGGAGCCATGGCAGCGGCCGTGGAAGGTGGTGCCGCGGCTGCTGCGGCATGCGGTGGAGCTCGGTGGTTGACGACATGGCCGGGATGCCATCCTGCTGCTCCGAACCTTTGCGGTCGGGTTGAACTCGGGCGAAAGCTCGCATGGACTTCGGTCGGTGCCGACGACGGCGGCGCCCTCGGGCGTCGTTCCCTTTCTTAATTGCGTCATCGTGGAGCTTTTCGACCTCGTCTAACGCGTGGTGGTTCCAAGTTTTCCGGGTGAAAACCTTTGCTCCTTCGTGAGCGGGCAGCGTGACGGTCTCGTCACTACCTTGTTGGAGGCGCCGCTTTGGAGCCTTGGCCAGCGCGGTGCAACGGTTTCGCGACGGATGTGCAGATTGGCGTGTGGTCGTGGGCGGTGGATGTCGGGGCGGCGGCTCCGGAAGGTGGTGGTGCGTCGAGGCGGCGGCCTCGATCTCCCACGCTACGACGGTTCTATGAGGCAGAACCGTTGTTTAGTGTGGGTTTGGGTGGCGACCTGGATGAAGACTGCTTGGGCAGAGGGTTCGTCGACCGACTGGATCGTCTTCGGGCAATGCGAAGGTCGATCTGGTTGCTACACCGGGGCGGCGGCCCCGGAACAGGTGGTTTTGGTGGCAACCTGGATGAAGACTGCGTGGGCAGAGGGTTCGTCGACCATGACTGGATCACCTTCGACAATGCGAAGGTCGATCTGGTTGTTACGCCGGGGCGGCGGCCCCGGAGCAGGTGGTGTGTGTTGTGGTGTTTGTCGACTTGGGTCGTGTGGGCGGCGGGTCGCTTCGTTTGTGTCATTCTTTTGTACAGATTGTATGGTTTTGGACCCGGTTTCCTTATAAACTGGGTCAACTCTTTCTATCTATTCGGGCATGGACACGACCACTTTAGCTCAAAAAAGTCCTGAAACGAGAGGGCCAATTCGTGAAAAATGTGTCTTGAGGAATTTGTCCTGAAACGATAGATAGGAAGGGCAGGTGATCATGATTAGCAACCTTTAGAGGGTCTCTGTTATTATTCTGAAAGAAAAAAAAACATTGTCACCGGGTGACAACATTACAACTATATGTAATTTTTAAAAGCCGTGAAAAGCTGAGTGCGGTGATATGTAGCCCGAGCTATATGGTCCCGTTGAAAAAATTGAAATCTGCACTTCTGTTTCCTAAAAAATCGAAACAAAAATTCTGACGGAGATAATCTTAAAATCTATAGTTGTGCAAAATCTCAGTGAAAAATTCGTAATATTCTAGCCTGGGCAAAAAAGACAAATCCCCAGTTCTGGATGGTGAGCAGTGCCGAGTTTCAAAAGTTTGAAAATTTTGCCCGATTTGTCTTTTTTCCCATGCCATTAAACAACGATTTTTTCATTGATATTTTGCGCAGTGATAGATCTCAACATTATCTCGACCCATAATTTTTGTTTCGATATTTTGAAAAAACAAAGTGCATATTTCAATATTTTTAAAATAGGATCCATATAGCTCTGGCTACGTTTGGCGTTTTAGGTGAAAAGCTCTGTATTTTCATTGATCAAGGAAAAAACAAGACCGGAGCGCCCCGCGACAAGGCTTGGTCGGTCAAGGACCAACACATTAGCGCAGAAGCAAAGGTCTTTCGAAGTGTGTGATGCGTCTTACCGCTGAAAAGAACAATCGAGGTACCTCCTCTCTCTCTGAATTTGCTACTTGCAAGATCTTCATGTTGATCATCTTCTTGAGGTCACACAAAGATAGTTGTGTTGTGTTTCATCCTACCGTGGCCCGCGGCCGGGATTATTTCATGTTGCGTGCAAAGGACTTGGCTCAGGCAGAACATGCTTGAGAGAAGATATAAAGGGAACATAAAGCGAAGAGTGAAAAGGAACAACAAGAGGCAACAGAGTTGAGGCGGGCCCTCAAAACCAGAAGGGTCTGGCAATGAGGTGCCATCCTTATCTCTGGACCAGGCGTCTACAATGCCCCATCTAGACACAAGCTTGCGTCAAAATCAACAGTCTTTGTTGGCCGTCGACCGCTAACTCGCAAAGCACGTGCCAAAGGGGTGGTGCCGTAATGTGGGTCCTTTTCTAGAACATTAGAGCCTTCAGTGTGCAGGGTGGTGAACGCTTCTTAACTAATAACTCCTCCGTCACCGCATCGACATGATGTGCCTGCAAGAAACGATCAAACAAGACTTCACGGACCAGAAGATCCAAAGCCTTGAAGTTGGAAAGAAGTTCTTCAGGTGTTGGTTACCCGCCAACGTCATTCCGAGGGAATGTTGGATGGCTTCCGTGAAACCTGTTTGAAGTTGGAAATGTTGACATGGGTAAATACTTCATTAGTGCGTCATTGATCCATCGCCCCTCCAACCTTTCTTTCGAAAACATGGAGATTTACAGGCCAGATGATCGTAATATTTTAAACTTGCGAGCTCCTCCTTGCCAATTATCATGGGTGTGTGTGGGGGGTGGGGGGTGGGGGAGTAGGGGGTGTTAATCTGATGCATAATGACGTGGACAAGAACAATGACAAAATCAATTGGTCCTACATCGATATCTTCCACACGCACATCGCGTCTGGGCTCTCCGAGAATTACCTCCCACGAGTGCGGGTTTTTTTTTTGGATGAAGAATCAGCTCAATCTTGTGCCAGTGTGCTTGATCTCGTGTTTGTCTCTGTTGTGCTCGGCAACCGCTTCCAGTAATGATCAATGGTAGCAAAAAAGAGCCTTGGCTCAGACCACACACCACTAACCTTGACTCGGGAGAGGGCTCCCCGGTCCACAATATTTTTCGAAATTGGTGGTTCAAAATTGAAGGAATTCACGAGTTGGTCCATTCTTGTTGGGACAACCTCTATCCAATTGTTTAGGGTCGTGACATCGTGGACTAGTGGCAGTTCATGAGTGCGAGGCTGCGCCAATTTATCTCAGGGTGGAGCGCAACATGGGAAAGGAGTCAAAACTTTAAGAAAAATACGTGCTCACCAAATCAAGGAGCTCGATCTTAGGGCCGATGTAGTGGGTATGAAAGAAGATGACTGGGCGTTTTGATACTATTTAATTGATCAGGTGCTTAACATCATTATAATGGAAGAAGAATATTGGAGGCAGAGGGGAATAATCCTTTGGGTTTGCATGGGGACACAAATACAACGTACTTTCATGTCGTGAGCAAATGTAGGCACCAGAAATGGCATATCGTCCTTCTCTTCCCCTTCAGGCAGGAGCTTCTTGTCTCGTCTGTTTCGCGTTCATGTGGTCTTTCACATAGCACCTTGGAGTGCGGCTTGCCTTTCTCAGGAGGAAATCTCTCTCTTGCCCTCACCTTCTCTGAGCATGAGCTTGAAGACATTATCAGTAGCACGAAATCCGATACTAGCCTAGGCCCGGATGGGATCCCGGTGCCTTTCTACAAAATATGTTGGATGCTAGTAAACATGGATTTTACACATTCGTAATGACTTAATTTTGGGAAGAATTGATATATCCAGGTGTAAGGGGCAGACCTAATTTCCCAATTTTGCCCAGTTGCTCTGATAAATGTGATCTTCAAGGTTATTTCCAAAGCTTTGCTCCGTGTTTACCCTATTGCTCACGGAGTTATCAATCCAAATATAACAACATTCATTAAGGGGTGTTTTATCTTGGATGGGGCGTGGGCCCTTCAAGAGATTTTTTTTCGCGGGTAAAAGGATAAAAGGAAGAGATTGCTCACGAGTTGTGTTTCATGAAACCATGTGCGCGCGTGTGGGTGTGTGTGTGCGTGCACGTGCGTGCGTGTGTGGTGGGGGTCACTTCACGATCAAGTCACCTGGGATTATCTCATTGAGGTGTTGTGTCGCATAGAGTTTGATGAGGGCTCTGTGCACAAAATAGCTGGTCTCGGGTAGCCAGACTACGATCTCTTAATGGGGGAATTGGTCCTTATATAATAAGTGTGTGTGTGTGTGTGTGGGGGGGGGGGGGGGCTTTGTTCAACTTTTGGTTGAAACCCTCTCGGTATTTTGTCGACATCGTGTGCAGCGGCCACAATATGTGGATGACGCTTTGATCCTTATTTAAAATGGTGATCGGGAAATTATCCATTTAAAGTTTTCATTGATGTGTTTCGAGTACATGTCAGGACTCAAAATCAACTAGCACACAAGAGTGAGGTTATATTTATGGGTCAACCTCCCACATCTCACCAAGTGTCGGTAATATGCTAACTACTCACTCCGTCCATAAAAGGATATCTCAATCTTGTCTAAATTTGTATGTATCTACATACTAAAACATGTCTACATGTAAATTTAAGTTGAGACATTATTTATGGACTGAGCGAGTATAACTAGAGGTTGTATCGATACTTCTGGGGTGTTACATTGATGCCACTCCGTATTTACAACAGTCCTGATACACGGAGATGCAGCCTCAAACGAAGTGGACTTGGACTGCAGGTTATATGCCGGTACGGTACCCACAAAATGTCCAAAATCCTGATCAGGTAGCCCTCTCGCGGAGAAGCTCCTCCAGATGGGCGTTCCTGGCGATTTCCTCCTCCACCTCCAAGGTCAGCCTCCCACCCTCTCCTCGAGCTGGCGCACGTATGCAAGTAGCATCTCCTCCCTTGCCGTCGTCTCGCGGCAGCAGTTACCGTCGAGGTGATAGCAGCCGCCTTCGAACTCTTGCTCCAGCATTCTTTCTGCAGCTCGAGGCTCCCCAAGATAGTCATCAGATGTGGAACCACCACCCTTTCACGCCAAACTCCTCCTTGGTTTCTTGATCACCTTGCGGTATCCCTTGTCTTCATCGTCTCCGGCGTCGCCTTCGCAAGCTTGCTCGAGCACATGACATCGTCATCGAACGGAAGGAACCGCCGTGCTGCCGTCTCGGTCTGATCGAGCTCCTCAAAGCTCTCGTCTTCTTTTGCGTTGAAGTTCCAGCCGCTCATGCGGCGGTTCTTGACGATGCTCGCCTGGCCCTGGCACGGCGACACGCACCGCGCGCCACCTGCGGTACAGCCGCAGAAGCTCGTGACGTCCTGGCACCGTTCCTCGATGCTCGGCACGCCACTGAGGACGTTGCGGACGAGGTAGTCCTTGGAACGGCAGCCTTTGAAGAAGGGGTGCCGGAGAAGCTTCTCGGCGGACGGCCGCTTGGCCGGCTCTTGGCAGAGGCAGGAGGACACCATGTCCTTGAACGCCTTGGAGAACTTTTTGTTCTTCGAGTTCTCGGCGTCCTCCAGCCGGGCACGGCTCGTGATCCTCAGCAGCATCGACTTGGACGGCGGCAGGTGGGAGAGCGGTGGCCGGCCGTGCGCGAGCTCGAGGGCCGTGATGCCGAACGACCATATGTCCGCCTTGATGCCGTAGCCGACGTGCGAGTGGATGACCTCCGGCGCCATCCAGTACGGCGTCCCCGCCATCTCGCTGAAGTACGAAGAAGAACCGAGCACGACCTGAGGCGCGTGCATCAAGGGGCCAGACAACGACGATGCCGCGGCCCGCGGGGTCTCATAGATGGACGCGGACACGCCGAAGTCGGCGAGCTTGACGGACCCGTCGGAGTCCACCAGCACGTTCCCGGCCTTGATGTCGCGGTGGATCCGGCCCTGCTCGTGTAGGTAGCACAGCGCGCGGAGCGTGTCCTTGAGCACCACCGCGATGCACGGCTCCGGGAGGCCGTCGGGGAACCCGTGGGCCAGGATGGAGTGCAGCGATCCGGCTGCCATGAACGGCATGACCACCCACAGGTGGCTGCCGACCGTGAAGGAGCAGTGCGCGCGCAGCACGTTGGCGTGCGACAGCAGCGCCATGGCCTTGGCCTCACGCCACACGTCCTCGAGGTTGGCGCGGGAACGCTCCAGGTCGATGGCCTTGATGGCCACCGGCGCCGAGCCGAGCGGCAGGCACGCGGCCTTGTACACCACGGCGCTGACGCCGCTGCCGATCTTGCAGAGAAGGCGGTAGGACTCTGGGTTGAGCGGGTACTTCGCTTCGCCGCCAGCCCCCGCGTCATCTGCCATGTCTAGGATGTCTGTGGGAGGATGGAGCGCGCTGAGAGAATGGATGTACGTGCGTCTCGTATAGAGCAAACACTAGGCGAGAGACTGCTCGCCGGAATTAAAGCGCGCGGCTTGCTTGGAGCGTGCACAAGAGATGTCCGTGATCGCTTGTGGTCAGGAGGAAGATTGATCGAGGTGAGAGCTGAGGCGTACGTGGTCCACTGCTTAACACTGCATGTGAAGTATGAAAAAGATGATCTCAAAGATGAAAGGAGGGTGCTCACAGGGCCTTTGGTGTTGTCGTGAATAAATGGGTTGCTGGAAAGAGACAGGGTCTCGTGAACCTGTGTGGGCAGAGGCCCAGTGGCAGCAAATTTCTGAAATTCTAATTCTTTCATAAAATTAAGCCATCAAGAGCTCTTGTCCTGGTTGGTCTCATTTCTTTTAGAACACGGCAAGCCCAGTGGCATAGGTAGCACTGACTAAACCTAGCAATCAGAGTTCAAATCCCGGGAGCGAATTTCTGAAATTCTCACAAAGAAACAATTCTTCTATAAAATTAAACCACCAAGGGCTAGTCCTGTTTGGTCTCATTTTTTTCATTTTACATGGTGCTTTTAATGTTTGAAGGTCACGCAGCTCTAAGAGCAACTCTAGCGGATCCCACAAAAGCGCCCCACAAACCATTTTTCCATTATGACGTGGTGCCTGACCGGTCAGATCATTCAAATTCGGTACCGTAAATTTGCGATATGGCGCACGGTTCTCGCTATAATAGATCCCGCATCTATTGAACTGTACAAAATAGTGTTTTCACCATTTTTATGGTTCTATAAATTAATATATATATACTCAAATTGATTTGTAACTTCATTGGGAGCCCGAAGATACTATGGACTGCAGACCTTGATCGCTGTCTTTGCAAACATTCTCATGGAGGCAAAAGACCATTAGTCGTCGGTGTAATCAGGAATATTGTATGTGGTCACTCACATTGCGTATGATAACTTTTGATATACACTAAACCCAATGAGACCGGAAGCACTCCTCCAACAAGTAGAGTATTAGCAATTGGCCTCGAAGCGTTCGAAAATGCGCACATAAATACGTTTACGCATTCGATAACGCCTACAAAAAGGATGAGAGGGATACTCGCAAACCTCAACAAAATGACCAGTCATGAGCATTTGATGATCGAGAGCTCGGTTCTGAGCAGTGCAACAATGATCGAGAGGACGGAGTCAATGGTGCTCCAACATAGATTCGTATTGTCTCCTTGGGGCGACGAGGTTAGGGTTTCTCCTCGAGCATTCAAGATGATGAGAGATTTGGTGTCAAGAAATCTAGATCGATTCAAAACTTCAATGACGACGGCTTTGTCTCTATGGCATCCTTGGGGCTCATGCACAAAGACTTACAGGTTGTCATCGACAGGGGAGCGGAAACGACGACGTGTCAGCAGATTGTTCTGGCGGCGGTACTAGTCACCTAGTGGTCCAGGAATTTCAAATATAGATAACGTAATTATAGAATGCCACAAATGTTGAATCCAAATCTGAAATTAATTTTGAAAATAGGTATTGTGAAAAAACCCGATGAACCTATAGTAATAATGGGCCAATTTTAAACTTGCAATAGGTATCTTCCTATATGTTGAATTTGTCTACGACACACTTTTGGTTCATCGGGTTTTCTTATGATACCTACGAGTATTGCATGTGTTCTTCCCTCACAGACGTGTATGGCCCCGCACGGGGAATTTCACACTACTCTCAATGAAAAAAACACATCGCTACAAAGGAAGTACACATATAATAACTCAAGGGACATGTGCACTAGTATGAGAAGTACAAATACACCTCACGTAGGACAAAGATGTTTTAAGAAAACATAAAAAGAGTTTGTCAAAATATATCAAAATGTGATGCAGTTTCAAAGGTATCGTTGTGAGGAACGGAATGCTACAAACAGTTTGTAATTTGAATGAGTGATCCTAAGAGTAATTTAGTTAAAATTTGACATACAACTAAATGCCCATCCCAGGAGAAGAGAATGCGCCAACACCTTCTCCTTGCAACATGTGTGGAGCGCTTCGCAAGGATAGTAGCGCACACCTAACCTTTGCATCAACAACAACATTGTTTTAGCAATTAATACCATTTGTCTATTATGTTTCTAGATCTATATTACGTATTTGGATTTGAAATTTTATAACATACTAAATGCAAGTTGCGTGTTTGTTTTTGTTTTTTTCTACAGAATTTTCGAACACGTTGAAATGTTTGAACCGGTGCCGGTGCACCAGATTCTCTGGTACCTCCACATAATTTTCGCACGGCAGGCCATCATCCCAGGCCCAAAAGGCCGAAAGTCCTGCACCGCAAGAGTACAAGTCGTGTTGCGTGCGTGCGTGGCGTCTTGTTACCTGGCCGGCGCCGACACTGGCACGGACACAAGCCCACGTTCTCCTCTCCTCCTATATATCCGAGTCCCGGATCAGTGCGGCGGTGGAACAACCACGCCTTGACCAAGGAAAGGTCTCTGCATTCTCCAATTCCATCGAACAAGTTCAATCGAGAGGAGAGAGAGAGAGATTCTAGTTTCCTTTCAGTTCTGGGCATGGAGAGGTTCGCCGCTATGGTCGCCGGCCGCCGCGCCGCGCCCGCTCCCAAGGAGGGGAAGAAGGGGGAGGGCGAAGGGGACGCGGAGTACATGCGGATCCAGCTGGAGGAGATCGTCATCGTCAAGGACGACGCCTACGACGCGCTCGCCGCCGCCACCGCCGCCGCGCACTCCCGCCCCAACGCCAACGCCAACGGCCAGTTCAGCAGCGCCCCGCCCACCGGCGCCACCGCATCCACCTCCATGGAGAACTGCGCGAGGGCCGTGGCGGCGGCGCACGGTGGGATGTCGACGGGGGGTGCGGTGGCGGCGCAGGGCGCGTGGACGACGGCGGCGAGGGGCCCCGTTGGCTTCGACTAGCGCACCGCGACACGCTCTCCTCCCCGATCGGTGTGCGAGAGATTCTCCGTACGTGTTCGTCGTTCCTATCTAGCATCGAAGATCGCGTTGCTGAGCTCTCCCTAGTGTAGGTGTTTTTCGCTTGATTTCTTCGTAGTGGTGGTATCGGAGGAGAGGGGATCGATTCAAGGATTGACTCTTGGACCCTCAAATTTGTTCTCTCGCTGATTTTGTTTATATATATGCGATATGCCACTTGATCCGACGGATTTGGTTTTGCGGCGAGATCTGTTGAGCGCATCATAGTTCATTTTGCTTGCATCTAAAAGTTCGAGCGCTCGTTAGCATCATACTAGAATTAAGCGTAACTAACCGGTGATGGAGAGATTATGCTCGGTTCATTAAGTTTCATCATACTACATTGCCACAATTCTTTTTGATAGGGTATTGCCACTAATTTACCACAGGGATTATTCGTGTGTTCATTCATGTTCCTCATTTCTTCAGAGCTTCGACCGGTGCACAGCAGCATAACACATCGCTGTCCTAGTGTGCTTACGGTTGTGTGCTGTTGTTGAGTCCTTGTTCCACCATCCCTTGTACCTACGCCCTGCTGCTGTTAGAGCAAATGAATAGCCAGCACATGTTTGGTGAAAGCGCACATGGAACTATACGCTATAATGATTATCAATCATTGATCTCTACTTTTTTATAAATTCCTTTCTGATAGAAATTTTCATATGATTTTCACAATGCATGAACTTCTGTAAAAGGGCATGTATACGCATCTTGTCTTGGCCTCCATTCTAGATCAATCTGATCCATCTTCAAAAACTAAGGAAATCAATCTATATAAGGCAATCTTGTCCAAAATTTCACAGGATTTTTTCTTATCTGGGCACCACTTCTACCATGGTAGGGGTTGGGCGTTTTAGAAGAGTCCCTCATACACAGAAACGTTATCATATCTTCCTGTATGTACGATATGCATATTCTCGTGGATAAATAAAATTGGCAACTATTCTACTTCAAAGTTTTATTCAAGTCAGACAATATTTGACCTCTGAATTATCCGTGACAAAAATGTTTGACCCTTCAAATTCAACTATAAATACTGCACATCTAATAATCCAGCCTGAAATGAGCAAGTATCTATGAACCATCTTCGAAGCATTTGACAGAATTAAAGCTAAGTGTAGAACGAACTTGCGAACTAATCGAACATTGGAGGCTATTCAACCATATTAAGCATCTGAAAACAAGCTCGGTGAAAGGTATCTATCATATCGCCACCAACCAAGACTGTGTGCTTCACTTCTCCCTTTTTCAGCAACAGAAGGAGCCAACTAAAACAACAAGGACAAGTGAGCCGCACCCACATTATTAGCTGAGTCAATGGCATAGTTCTAAACTTAAATGTAACAAATTTAAAAATAACGCAACGAACATGGTTTTTCTAAAGAGACTTCAGAAACGCCAATATGTGCGTGCGAGGGGGGTAGCAAACAATAAAGAATCAAGTCTGAGAAAGTTAAATCTAGTCCGGTGGTAATTATCCTTTTAGACCAAAGGCTCAATCTGAGCCCTGCTTTAAATTAATAAAGCCACCACGGCAACGAGTTCATACAACATCCAAACGAACAACAAAGGAAAGACCGAAGGTCCTGGCACTACACGCAGGTAGGCCGTCAAACACGGACAGACAGCAAAGGTAAACATACAGATAGGGCAGGGAAGGGGAGGACTACTCAGGTCTATCCCTAGTGGCCGCGTGAAGGGCGCGTATCCTGCCAATCGCGACCTCCACCATGTCTCGGTCTTGTCTCCTAGCCACAGACTTCCACACCTGCATGTACATGATCATTTTGTAAAGGCCGTCAGCCGGTTGTGAAGGAAAAACACCCTCAATGGTAAACTTATTGCGCATATTCCAAAGAGACCACAGTAGTGCTGCACAACAGATCCATAGGACACGACGGTCCTGCCCAGAATATCTACCAAGTAGGCGATGGATATCCGCAAAGCACGAGGGGTTCCAATCACAGGAGAGCAGTTCCCTAACTGCACTCCACATGAATTTCGCGAGGGGGCACGCGAAAAAGATGTGGTTTGAGTCCTCAAACTGACCACAAAGCGAGCATAGCCATTGGAGGGCCCATGTCTATGACGAATGTTATCCTTCGAGGGGAGGCGTTTCCTGGCCAGCTGCCAAAGGAAGACTCTGACCTTGAGAGGGATAGCAATTCTCCATATGTCTCCGAATTGTTTCCTTGGTGTGCCCTCGCAAAGCTTGCGATATAGGGACTTCACCGAGAACCTCCCCGAAGGTTCAAGAGTCCAAGAGAAGTCATCGGGAGTTGCCGACAAAGAAATGTCGGCCACCGCGCGGTGGAGGTCCAGCCACTCTGTCCTCTCCACCGGACCCAGCGTGCGCCGAAGAGGGATATCCCACTCCCCCTGCCGGCAAGCGTGAGCAACGGACGCATTGGGATCAGCTACCACCGCAAACAGACTAGGAAACCGGTCCTTGAGAGGGCCCGATCCCTGTCACCAGTCCATCCAGAGCGGGTAGACTTGCCATTCCGAACTTCATGTCTCAGTTGATCAGAAAATAGTTTTGTTAGAGCACATCACATCCTTACAGTGTAGTGAGTTGTCCTGCCAAATTCCCGTGGTATTACAAGTGGACTAGTTTGCTTTGTTAATTTTCTTAGACTAGGGTCAAAACTCAAGTCAGGTCTATAACAAGTTATCTTCTTAGCATTTTTTTTATGGGAATCTTCTTAGCATTTAACTTGCAGCGTTTAGACCCCGATCTAAGGCCCAAAAGGTCCATTAACACAAGGAAAAACTCTTTGACTCCCCAGATCCAGTGATCGCTTTATTTTTAAAACTGAAAAATCATATTTGCAACTTTCAAAAAATAAAAATAAACTGCATGTAGTAAATGATGGATCCTACAAGCATGCAAATTGGCATCACAAAATTTGACTACAAAAAATGACAAAATCTGATAAATTTTAGAGTTTGGAAAATATTCACTATTCAACATATTTAGATATGTACATTTTCTTTTATGCGTAGTTTAGAAAAGAAGTGTTTCAAATTAACTTTTTCATATTTGTATGGTACATCATTGACTAGATCCAGTTTTTTTCATATATTTTTTGAAACATGTAAGTAGTTTTTTTTTTTTTTTGAAATACAGAGATGGTGAAACTTGGGAGCCATTAACACATAGCTTTTCATTGTTCCATCTCCCGTCTATTATCTTCGCAGTTTGCTCCGTACTCTTCAACTTTGGTCGTTTTAACTTACCCAATTCCAAATATGAGATTTCATCTTCAGGAAAAGGATTTTCTAGAATAGCGGAGTCTGTATCTGTGTAGTAACAGTGAGGTCTACTAATGGTTGAGTTGACCTATCTTTAAGGATAGTTTGGGCTCTCCAGCGCATCATATGTCCCCAACAAACCATACCACTCATGTCTTGCGGTATTCCCAACAGGAAAATGTTGGTTTCTAAAATAAATTTTAAAAATGCCAGTCAACACATGATCACAAAAATAATGTATTTTTTGGAGACTTACTATATGTCCATTATCTACTTAGATAGAACACAACAGCGTGTACTTCTCGGACTGTCACCCACATCCACACAATGAGACAATACATATGCACGTACAACCCGTAAAGAAGTACATGATAAAAAAAACTAGAAGCTAAAACAAACTACATAAATGAGACGAGAAAAAACAAATGAAACAAAAAAAGCGTCTTCCTACCGAGGGCATTCTATGTGTGATAAGTGTTGCCGCGCGAGATCGTGCATGTCTCCTCAACACTGTTCCTCTCGGAATATTTGGAAAATACTTCTTTCTTCCCGGTCGATCTCAAAACAAACTCATACGATTAATGTTTTACGAGGATTACGATTTATTTATGTTCTACCTCCGTTTCAAAATGTAACCTACCAAAACGTTTAACATTTCGAACCAAGTTAATACTCCAAAATGTAAGGACTAATCCCCAAACAAAAGGTATTTTTTTTTACAAAAGTTTACATAGTTTATGTTCTCCAGAAACACATGGAATAGTCGCATCTCGCACAGATCACAAAACGAGAATTCAGTCGCACCCAAGGGGGGCCCGGTTGTCAGCGCTTCCCACGATGGGTCCACGAACCTCTGACTGGAGCTATTCCAAGCGTGCACCCAACAGTAGCACAGTCGTACGAGATCTCCGAATTTCTCAGCTCCAGCGGAAAATCCAACTCCAGCTCCCCCCCCCCCCGCCCCCCTGTCGGAAATCCGCATCCAGAGCTTGCCCACTCGCCATGGCGCAAGGCACCGCCCCTCCGCAGCCGGCGGAGGCGGCGGAGCTGTTTTCTCCACCCGGCGGCGGTCGCCACGACTCCCCCGGCACCCCCGCGCGGCGGGGGCGCCGCCGCCGGCGGCGGCCCCCTCGGGGCACTACGCGGTGGAGCTCTACTTCGATCCCGCGCTGGAGAACCAGGTGCTCAAGGCGTGGAACGCGCTGGCGCGGCGGCAGCTCAGCAGCCGCCTCATCGACACCGCGTCCCGCCCCACCTCCCGCTGCTCCACCTCCCCGCCGCCGCGCTCCCCGACCCGCTCCGCCTCGCGCCGGCGCTCCGAGCGCTCGCCTCCCGCATCGACCCGCTCCCTCTCGCGCTCTCCTCGCTCGCATCGCCCCCGTCGTCCCTTGACGCGGGGGTCCTTTTCCTGTCACCCACGCCCTCGGCCGCGCTGCTAGGCCTCCACGCGCAGCTCTGTGAGCTGCTGCGGAAGGATGCGGGCCTTGAGGTGCCCGACGGCTTCCGCCCCGATAATTGGGTTCCCCGGTGCGCCGTCGCCGTTGATGTGCCACGCGGCCGGATGGCCGAGGCTTTTTGCGTGCTCCGTGAGCTTAAGCTGTCCCCGTCTCCGGGTACGGGATGGACATCGCACTGGTCGAGGTCGCGCCGATCGTTAGGGAGGTCGTGTCCTACCCGCTCGCGGCAGTGGCGGCATTGGAGCAGACTAAAGGTAAGCTTAACTTCCTCCCGCCTTGATTAGTCTTGGATCTTGATGTGGGATTTGGGCTGTTAACTTGGTGATCTTCTTCTCACTAGAAATTTAAATTCTTGATGGTGAAATTATCACCACGACACCACACTATAGGTGGATAGTGTTGTATTCGAGTGACAATCATGCAGAATAACAGATTTACTCCTTTACCGATTACCGTAACACATTACAAGATAGACAAGTTTGTTGGTTCCACCGTTCCACTACTTAGTATCATCATTAGTTTTTACAAGTCAATGGTTTAGAACTTTAGATGTTGGTAATACAATTTTCAGATGGAGTAGGCCACATAATCTAGTTGGCACACTTTCAATGTCCTAAATTATTCATTGCAAGCAATTCGTTAGGAAATTGTAATATTTGGTTCCACTACGCAAAAGTCCAAAGCTGCAGCAATTTAATATGTGGAGTAAGCAGCAAGTGTCGAAGTGGTTGATTAAACTTTATAGGCATTTGTCACATTGGAAATGTGAAGCGCTTAAGTTGAAACTGTTGAGTTTTAATCAAAACATTTATTTTGTCGTGTTATGTATCAAATCACAACTCGTCTCCTTTTTCCTGCAAAAAAAAACTCTTCCCCTTGTACTTACATAAACTTTTGGTTGTCTAATTAAGTGAAAATATTTATGGAAAATTTACATTGTGATGGACTTAGCTTTGGTTCCTTCTCCCTAGGAAAAGGTGATCCGGGCAATTTTTTTTGTGTTGAAAGGAGCCCAACTCCCAATTTCATTAACGAAACCAGTGAAACACATCATTTTAGAGGTCTGAAAACATAAAGACATGCAACAACTTCATGCCGAGTGCCAAACCAGCAAGCCAGCACGAAACCTAAGATTACCAGAACTTCATTGCAACGCATAAACCATACAAGCTACTTTTAGAAGCAAAAACACATGAAACTTCTTCAGCCATTCTCCAGCCTCCGTGTCACTGGACAACTCTACCGAACCATATGGTTCATAATATCTCTTAAACTAACCGACCTCTTCATGCAAACAAATGACGTCATGACTTGAATAATGAATCAATTCGTAAAGATCTGTACATATGTACCTTCTTCTCATATGAATAGAAATCAAAACGTGGGGGGCTCCCCCATGGTTTCGGATATAGAAAATCGCTAAGTAATTACTTGATTTCCTCAAGTTCCCTCGAAACAATCAAACATTCAAACATACACTCTTTTGGTAGCAAAATGGTACGCTTAAGTTAATCACATTATTCATCAAAGCGTGCTCCTACCCCTTCTCTGTGCCGATGGCAGTGAGAACTGCAGTTTATCAGTGATAGTGGACAGACTGGCAGGTCTTGGAGGTATAGTCTGGGCTCTGGAGGAAAGGGTAAGCGGAACCGCGGAACCAGATTAACCTTTTCCAAATGCGGGGCTAAGATGCATTATTTTATTTGAAGAGCAATCTTAACTTTTTCAATGATCCTTTTATTTACTGTCCGCAGCCACTTGCATTTAACGCAAGCAGCAATTCTGTCCAGCCTCATGATTATATGCGAAGTCAATTTGGCTGCTCCAGAACTAAAACGTCCAATTATAGGGGTCAGCTGACAAAAAGTTGCAGTAATGATCCCAGTAACAATATGACTCAGACTGTGTGGAAAACAATTATATGAAAGAAAGAGTTTTCCAGTGGCACAACCAAGTAGTTGTACATTAAGAGTGGGGACAAAAGTATCTCTAGGAAAAGGTGGTTTAGCTGATCTTGCTATTATGGTTATTTTTTTAGGTTTGCTTCGGTACACCCGCTTATTTTTTTTTATTTTTTTAATGCAGAACAGCGGTAGAGATTTAAACTTAAACTTTCGTTGATAAGGGCACTTCTTTTGTCGTAGAAACACTCAGCATTATCAAATTATTTTGTGAGCACCAGTGGAACAAACCCTTGAATCAGTTTGATCTGTATGTATTGTATGCTCGTGCTTAGCCGTCCTGATTAGTTCTCAAGGTTTAAACCATGAACAGATAAGAACCCTTGAGGCTGTAACATGCTATCCGCTAACGCTACTTCTTCTGATAACTTACTGGTAGACGATTCAATCTATTTTGTGGCAGTCGCTAATTTCTAAATCTGTGACATCATCTGAGTATATAAATACATGTAAAGCTTAATCAACAGGATCCTCAATTCCTCGTAAACATCCAGGTGCATATGCCTATGTTCCTAAGTGTGTTTGGTTCTCTATGATTTATATCCCTGTAAAATCGCTCGGCGACATGCAAGTTTTTCTTTTCAACCCGTGGAAGAACAATGACAGGTAATATATGGGCAGCGTTGTAATAGAGTTTTTCCTCTCAGGAACAATTCAAACCATTGTAGATGGAGATCGGTTGTGGGCTTGGACAATTAAACTTGGGCTCGACAAATCTCGATTAGCATTGAAAGATGAAAATACCCTTTTTGACTTTTTAGAGGGGTGTCCCGAAGCATGTCCCTTATTTTTTTCTGTGATTTTTTTCAAACCATTCAGAATTTTTAAATTTTTCTTGTAAATCATTTTTGGATCACTATGATACGATGAGAACATAATATCTTTGTTTTTGAAATTTCATGTCATCAGGTGTCTTCTTGTTTCTTAAGATGGTACATTAGACTATCAGAGAGTCTATTTTATGAA
>CAMZMU010000085.1:128473516-128598976 GCA_947311845.1 Poa pratensis | reverse complement strand
GTCGCTCCGCTCGCCGACAAAGGACTCGAGCAAGGCTAGTACCTGCAAGGGGAGCAAGGCCGCGCCGCTCCCGTTCCCGCTCCGGCCTCTCACCACATTCCCATCCCGGCCTCGAGCTCTCAAGCCCTCCACCGCTCTTCCTCGTCGACCAAGCCGCCGGAGCACCCCAAGCTCCTCCGCCGGCCGAGCCTACCGCTGATGCTCATCCCCGCGCTGCTCCCGCTACATAGAAGTGAACGAGATCCATCTTCTTGAACTTGCGAGCGCGAGGCGCCAAGGCTGAGAGATCCTTTCATCTGCAGCGAGTGAGACGACCATGAGATGGAGCGCATAGCATCCTCGTTAGAAATTGACGCACATCCATAAGCAAACAGAAACAATCTGCGCTTTCCTGAATCAACATTTCATCTTAGAAAAAGAAAGAATGACTCATGCAAATTAATGTAGAAGTTGAATTGGTTGTGTAGTACAATACTGACCACTTAACTAGCAGTCCTGAAGTTCTAAAAAGAAAAAAGTGCCCTACTCAAAGTGCATGGTGCTGAACTGAAGCTTGTTTCTTCAATCATTTGGCCAAACTTGAAGTTTGGTTCAATTAGCAGCTAAACATCACCATCACTATGATTAAAAGAATTTTTTAAAATTCAAACCTAAAATAGCATGCAAACAATCTCACCATTGGGTCAAACTCACAGTCCAAAATCCCGGAAGGCGAAACAAAGCTCCATATTCATCAAACAGGATTATAATTGGTATCGCTGTGAATTGCAGTAAAAAACATGAACTACTACTAGACCACGCCAGTGCAATGCTCCAAAGGCACATGATGCTTTACTCTAGAGAGAACAGCCGTCGCTCGCCCGCCGACACCCCACATCGCCCGCCGACCCCCTAACCACGGAGAAGTAGATGGGAAATGGAGGGTAGGATGATAGGCTTACTGCTGATAGCGTAGCAGGCAGTCAGCTTGTTGTGGCAGCGTGTCCACGAGTTCGCGCCGCCGCCGTTCATCTCGGTCGCCTCCGGCCGATTTGCCTTCGGCTCTCCACTCTCGACTAGGTCGGGGATGACCAACGGAAGGCTCGATCTGGATGGGTGTGATAACACACAAGTATAGGGGATCGCGTGTAGCCTTTTCGATAAGTAAGAGTGTCGAACCCAACGAGGAGCTAAAGGTAGGATAAGTATTCTCTCAAGTTCTATCAACCACTGATACAACTCTACGCACACTAAACGTTTGCATTATCTAGAAAATAAAACTACGGTAGCAATACGGGTATGAGAGGTAGTTTTGCAAGATAATAAATACAAGAAAGTAAATGTTAGTGCTGCAGCAATAAAATACACTAAGTAACCATATACTAACAGTACCATGAGTGTGGAAAAGTGGTGGTAATTGTGGTGGCTTTGTCCAAGATTAATTAGTGAAGGTACTTGGTTCATTGTCTTCGATGCAGTTTTCTATGTGGGAGAGGCTAAATATACATGCACTCCACTACTTGGGATTACAAGTACTATATGATTGGATTGTTAGCAAGCATCCGCAAATACTAACAATGCATTAAGGTTTCCCCAACCATAGCCTTAAGTTCAAGGTCCTCTTACTCCCATACGTGCAACTAATCGGTTCGCGTTCTCAGGTTTCTGTCACTCCGGCAGAACTTCCCCCGCTTCGTTACAAATACTACCAACCCTAGGGTGTTTGATCCATGCGCGCACAAATATAATGGACACCAAAGGACAGCACCATATAGACATACAACTCTAATGAACCTCATGCATTCAATTAAGCAATCAAAAGACAAATAAACTACGGAAACATGATGTAAATCATAGGATAAATATTATAGCATCAAACACCATGTTTACATAGGACGGTACAGAGGTTTGTGGGAGGATGAACCACTGAATACAAGGAGGAGATGGTGATGGAGATGGCGGTGAAGACGGCGGAGAGGGGCAGCGCGCGGCGCAGGGCGGCGGCGGCGCCGGCGGTGCGGGGAACTCCTTTCCCCGCCGCCGGCAAGCTTGGGGAGCGCCGCCCCTTAGCCTCCCTCCTTCATGGCTTCTTGGGAGCCCTCCCCCATGGAGATGGGATCCATGGGGGAGGCAAAAACGTGGCTTTTGGTGGCTGAAATTCGTGGGTGGAGGAGTCCTCCACGAATTAGGTTTCCTCCCTTTATATATCTTCTCGGATTTCCGTCACCCCTTTTAGGGTTCCACCAAAACGGGCCTACAGGCCGCGTCCGAACTCCGATTGGGCTGATCTCGGGCTTAAAATCTTCGTATGGAAAATTGTGACAACTTTCGTAACAGCCAGGTCTCCATATAACGTCATCTTCGAGGGTCAAACTGGCAATCTTCGTAAAAAGTTCTCAGACAGATTTCAGGAAAGTCCCAATTCGACTCCAACAAGGTTTCCTCTTGTATTCTTGATAATTTCTACACATCAAAGAGTAAAACAAGAACATTGTGCACTTTTGCAACTATTAGTAGGTTAGTCCAAATAAATAATAAACTTAATATAAAACAAGTGCTAAAAGCATAAAAATGGCATGAAACAATCAAAAATTATAGATACGTTTTGGACGTATCAACATCCCCAAGCTTAATTCCTGCTCGTCCTCGAGTAGGTAAATGATAACAAAATAATTTTTGATTGTAAATGCTATGATCAGGTCTTTAACAATTGCATGATGTATGGATAATAAAACTTAGCAATCATGTTTCCTAATGAAAAGTATCAACGAACTAAGAGCTTATAACATGAAATTTATAAACATCAACAAGATTGTAATGACCATAATAAAGCATGATAGAGTGGTATCTCGCTTGCCCTTAATTGTGGAGCAAAACATAAATGCCAAGGCACCTCTGAAGTTCAAGTGAAGACTAGATATAGAGATATCAAAGATAAAAGCATCATGGTTATACCTCAATTAATCGTATTCTGGGACAAGCACATTACACTAAGAACGACAGCTATGCTCTCGAAGAAGTGCTCAAAGAAAGGATGGTGACTCAACATAAAAATAAAAGATTGGCCCTTCGCAGAGGGAAGCAGGGATTAACACGTGCTAGAGCTTTTTTTTTAAAAACAGAGGTAAAAATGTTTTGAGAGGTGTTTGTTAATTGTCAACGAATGGTAGCGGGTGAGAACAGTATTCTACCTGTCAAACGGACTTTTAAGAGCGGCTCCCATGAAGGACGTTATTTCTACCAGCAAGGCAGATCATCCCTCTTTCTCTTTGGTTTACACACATTCAGGTATTTCACTGTTTGTCATTGCTTACTGATGAATCAGGGCAAAAGTGTGAAGAGAATTAATTGGTTAAAGTTGTAATTAATTGGGACTGGGCACCCCGTTGCCAGCTCTTTTTGCAAGTTATTGGATAAGCGGATGTATATGCCACTAGTCCAGGTGTAAAAGTCCATTTGACAAATAGAATAAAGAATAACCACACTAATTCCTCATGAGCTAGTAAACATTGACACAAAAAGAGAAATATTTTGAAGGTTTTAAAGGTAGCACATGCAAATTTACTTGGAATGGCTTGAAATACCATGCATAGGAATTTTTTGGTGGACTCTTTGGGATAACTTGGTTTTAAGGATTTGGATGCACGAGCAGCATTCCCGCTCAGTACAAGTGAAGGCTAGCAATAGACTGGGAAGCGACAACCACGAGAGCGATAACGGTCATAATCATGCTTGCGACAAAATAAAATTAACGGAGGCATAAAAACGATACTAAAACTCTGAGGCAAAATAGATCATCAAGGCTTAATTGACTTTTATTTTTCAGTCATAACATGTGTGAGCATGTGCCAAGTCGATTCAAGTGAATTATTCAGAGGAGGATACCACAATACCATACCATCTTATGAACAGGACAATGCATGTTGATATCAAAATAACATAATATGCACTATTAGCTAGTTGAGACTAACCATAAGAAAACATAAACTACTAAACAGTATTATTCACACATCATTTTTAAGTTTCAACAAGTAATCCATTAACCAAGTAAACATTGAAAACAGAGGATAAATAAAATATGTGATGATCCACTTATTAATGTAACTGGTGTTTGATGCTAAGATAAATAGATAATAAAATACAGCCGCTTCAAGTTTAGTTAAGTTCCTATGTTGCTCAAAAAACAAAGTTTAAAGGTTTGCAAACCGTGGGGTTATTGATGAAGAGGGATGCGGGGACATCCCCAAGCTTATGACTTTGGTAATTCTTCAATATTCCATAGTTTGGTGTTCCTTCATTCTCTGTGAAAAAACTTCAACACAAAAACTTTCCCATTCTTTTCTGCGGTTAGACATTAGTACAATAGATAATATTTCCCAAGTGCTACTATTAAACCAAATAAAATTTTGTTTTTAAGTTACAGAAAGGTTGCTTAAATGGCCAACTTATAAATGAAAGGTAAGAACCATTAAAAATCAAATGAAAACGAAAAGAGGCCACTCTTGCAACAAAAGTCAGAATCTGTCCAGAAAAACAGCAGCTGGAAAACGCAATTTTTAGGTGCACTTAAACATGCCCGAAATTTTAGCCAATTTTTGTACATGCAGAGGATTAGGTGCTACAACATCAGTAATTTTTTCGTGATTTTTAGAGCTTCCAGTAAAATATGAAAAATCGCGCAATAAGCAGTAGATACCGAAAACAGAAAATCACTTTTTACATATGTATCAACTAAGCTAAATGGATAAAACTTGGTACTTTATTTTTGATAAACTAAGAAACCAGAGGCTAAGCAAGACCTAAACATGCTAGCTACAGCAAGGAAAACTCTAAATAAAAATCAAAAGTAAAACCCAAATAAAATTAAAATAAAGAACCAAACAAAGAAGCAAAACAAAAGAAAATATTTTTGTTATTTTGAATTTATAAGTGAAAGTAAAGAAGCAATCGAAACCAAATAAGGAGCCTAATAAAACTAAAGAAGGTAAAACCAAGACATATAAAAGCAATTATAATACAAGTTAAGACAATACATATCATGTGGACGGGTAATATAGAGTATGAACGAGACAACCTCATGTTAGTTGATGAATAGGGGGATGACTCGGGCATCCCCAAGCTTAGATGATTGTATCTTCTTGAATATGTTCTTGGGATGCACCTACACATCCCCAAGCTTGAGCTCTTGCGTCTTCTTATTCATCTCATATCACCATATTGATTAGATCTTATAAGCTACATCCACATAAAACTTCACAAAACTCATTAGTAGGGTTAGTACTCATTAAATAAAATCCACTCATGTTCAAGCATTGACAAGTTTTATAATTTTTACTCAACATTAGCCACTGTATATACTAAGGTGTTCATGATTTCCGTTGTCCGTCGAAAAACTAATGAAACTAACAACACCAAGTACAATATTGAATAAACAAAGAAATCTGTCAAAACTGAACAGTCCGTAAAGATGGCATTCAACGAGATAGTTAAGTAGCTCAAATCGAAAAACTTTAGTCTAATGAAAGAAAGATAATAATCTCAGGTTTATGCACAAAAATTTTCAAGTCAAAATACTATTCTGAGATTTATCACGATTTTATTTACAGAGAAGCACAAAATCTGTCTAAACAGAACAGTCAGTAAAGATCGAATTTTTCGACCTATCTACGTACCTCAAATCAAAAAAGTTAGTCTAATGAAAGAAAGCTAATAAGCATCACTTTGCACTCAAGAAATTTCAGATCAAGATCACGTTCTGGTGATTTTAAACATTTAATACGGTGGAGCACAGAAAATCTGTTTCTGGACAGCAAAGTAAAACTATCAACTTTCAATTAACTAAAGACTATAATTAGCATTTTATTTTTATGTACAGAGGTATATACACAATATTTACAATATTTACATGTTTTTAATGAAAAGCTTCCATGGAAAGATTTGTTTTGGTTTCATAGGCATGAACACAAGTGTTCAAGGTCGACCCCCATTTAACCATTACTCATCTTTCCAATCACTTTTCTTTTTGAAAACGTTTTTAGATAACAACTACACCTAATTTTTTTTGTAATTCGCATTCCCTATCCATAGTAAGATAAAGAACAACTTAATACTGAAAATAAAAACTACTTAGAGATAAAGCAAACAAGTGCACACAAGAACATTAACCTACGCTATGGCTCCCCGGCAACGGCGCCAGAAAAGGTCTTGATAACCCACAAGTATAGGGGATCGCGTGTAGCCTTTTCGATAAGTAAGAGTGTCGAACCCAACGAGGAGCTAAAGGTAGGATAAGTATTCTCTCAAGTTCTATCAACCACTGATACAACTCTACGCACACTAAACGTTTGCATTATCTAGAAAATAAAACTACGGTAGCAATACGGGTATGAGAGGTAGTTTTGCAAGATAATAAATACAAGAAAGTAAATGTTAGTGCTGCAGCAATAAAATACACTAAGTAACCATATACTAACAGTACCATGAGTGTGGAAAAGTGGTGGTAATTGTGGTGGCTTTGTCCAAGATTAATTAGTGAAGGTACTTGGTTCATTGTCTTCGATGCAGTTTTCTATGTGGGAGAGGCTAAATATACATGCACTCCACTACTTGGGATTACAAGTACTATATGATTGGATTGTTAGAAAGCATCCGCAAATACTAACAATGCATTAAGGTTTCCCCAACCATAGCCTTAAGTTCAAGGTCCTCTTACTCCCATACGTGCAACTAATCGGTTCGCGTTCTCAGGTTTCTGTCACTCCGGCAGAACTTCCCCCGCTTCGTTACAAATACTACCAACCCTAGGGTGTTTGATCCATGCGCGCACAAATATAATGGACACCAAAGGACAGCACCATATAGACATACAACTCTAATGAACCTCATGCATTCAATTAAGCAATCAAAAGACAAATAAACTACGGAAACATGATGTAAATCATAGGATAAATATTATAGCATCAAACACCATGTTTACATAGGACGGTACAGAGGTTTATGGGAGGATGAATATTATAGCATCGTAACAGCCAGGTCTCTATATAACGTCATCTTCGAGTGTCAAACTGGCAATCTTCGTAAAAAGTTCTCAGACAGATTTCAGGAAAGTCCCAATTCGACTCCAACAAGGTTTCCTCTTATATTCTTGATAATTTCTACACATCAAAGAGTAAAACAAGAACATTGTGCACTTTTGCAACTATTAGTAGGTTAGTCTAAATAAATAATAAACTTAATATAAAACAAGTGCTAAAAGCATAAAAATGGCATGAAACAATCAAAAATTATAGATACGTTTTGGACGTATCAGGGTGGGGAAGGAAGGAGATGAAGAGGACGGGGACGAATTTATGGCTGCAGGAGATGAGGCGGGCGGGGAACGTCGGAGGATGGGAGGAGGCGGCGGCGGAACGTCCGAGTTTGCATCTGGTTATACTAACTACTAAGCCTTTGTTTGCTTTGCATGCTTACTTTTAACTTGTAAGAATCTATACAAGGTGATTAGGTTTGTTCATCAAATGGAACTCAATAAGGCTCCAGGGCCAGATGGTTTTCCTGCGGAATTTTACAAGACCTTCTGGGAGGTTATTAGGGATGATTTAATGGCTCTTTTCGTTCAGCTGAAACAAGGAAACTCGCCCTTGTTTAAACTAAACTTTGGAGTTATTACTTTGCTTCCCAAAAAGAAAACGCGGTTCAGATTCAACAATATAGACCAATATGTCTTCTCAACGTCAGTTTTAAAATCTTTACAAAAGTAGGTACTGATGCATGTAAAATGCATACATGAACTTTGCACTTTAATTGCTTATATTCCAATCATATTTGCATCATATAAGGGTTATATCAATGTTTTATAATGATTTTGGAAATATTTCATAGTTTTCCCATTTATTTGGAATTAACCCTGTTTTTCCAGAAAACGTCTTTTTTAGTGTTTCAGACTTTCCGGGAGCTTCGGGACTCCAAAAAGGGCAAGGCCAAAGAGCACGGTTCAGAATTTTCGAGACGAACGCAATGGGCTTAAATTGAAGACCAGAAGCCCAACAGGCTGGAAATGGGAGGGTCCCACGCGGCCTAAAATACCTGGCCGCGTGGGCCCAGCTCTTTTCCCCCTCGGAGCTCCGTGGCCGTCGATCTTTCGTCCACCGACTCCGTCTTGACCTAAAAACGCCTATAAAAAAGGTCCCCTGGCGTTTCGCGAAAGGAGGCGGCGGAGAAACACAAAACCACGAAACAGAGAGTCAGAAGGCTGCCGCCGGAGAAGATCGGAGGGGGGAAACGCCGCCGGAATCACCTCCGGAGGGCTCCACCCCCCTCCGGCGTGTTCATCATCAACATCTACAGCAAGAACTTCTCCACCATCATCACCATGATGAAGGGGGAGTAGTCCACCCCCTGGACTAGGGTTTGTGGTGGTAACTTTTGTATCTCTCCTCTCTCTTGAGCTTCACTAATTAGTACCGTATGAGCTGCTGAACATGATTACGGTCATCTATGTAATACCTTTGTGGTGAATATTGTGGTGTGAGATGATTTGTTATGCATTTACCGTTGTGTTGGAGCTTTTGTGATTTGTCATACTTTGAAGTATGATGTATGTGGGTACGGGATGGCCGATGTGACACGGCATAGGTATTGAGTGACACAGTACCGCCCAACATCCTTTATCTGGGGGTAAAAAGAAAGAGTATGATGTGGGAGTGAGAGAAACCACGCTAGCCTTACGAGGGGTGACCTAGCAACACAAATGAGTATTTCTTTCAACTATGTGTTTTAGGACATATAGCCGTCATAAAAAGCTACCATTAAAACATGACAATTGTGTGTACTTTATCTATAACATGATGATCACCGTAGATGAGAGAGAGAGGATTAAGTGAACCCATGAACCATGTCCATTGTTCCTATAAGAAACACACACTTGAGCTTGTCCTCTTGCTACATAGAGGATTGGGCTTTCTCTCTTTGAGAGCTTTCACTTGCTACTACCTTTGTCTTGTCCTCTTGCAAAGAAGAGGATTGGGACACTTTTACATCCATCAAACCAACCATCTTGTTCTCTAAACTTGTTTAGTGCATAATCAACTAAAACTTGTGACACTTTAGTTGTAGGGAATAGATAACTTTTCCTTCTTGCTCCTGCGGATCGATACCTTACTTCCACATTGAGAGGTGCTACAGTGATCCCTTGCTCTTGGGGGTTATCAAGTACTTTTCTGGCGCCGTTGCCGGGGAGCGTAGCGCTTAAGTTTCTATTCTTGTGTGCACTAGACTAAGCTTGGGGAGGTTCCTTTTATATCTTGCAATCATCTAAGCTTGGGGAGGTTCTTTAACTTGTTTAATGATACTATGTCTCCCATTTATGATGATGAATATGATATTTTCAGTCCACCCACTATTGAGTATAAAGTTTATTGTGATTATGATATGCCTCCTATATATGATGATTACAATGATTATTATGAATGTTTTACTCCCACTATTCCTAATGAAACTGTTTATGCTTATGTGGAGAGTAATGATACTTTTATGCATATGGATCATGATAAGAATGTTTCATGTGATAGCTATATTGTTGAGTTTATCAATGATGCTACTGAAAGTTTTTATGAGAGAGGGAGACATGATTTCATATACCACAAAATATTAAGTCTCTCTCTTTTTGTTGAAATTTTTGAAGTTGCACTTGCTTTGCCTTCCTATGCTAGTCACTTTGTGCTTTATTGATTTATTTTCTTACAAGATCCCAATGCATAGGAAGTGGGTTAGACTTAAATGTGTTTGATATTTGCTTCTTGATGCTCTTTTATATTCAACTCTTATTCCTATGGGAGCATCATTAAAACTATCAAGCCTAGCTATATGGCTATAAAGAAAGCGCTTTGCGGGAGGCAACCCGGTTATTTTTGTGTGTGATTTTTCTTTGTGTCCTCTTGCTGTAACAAGAGATTTTGTGTCTAGTTAGTTTCTGGAGTTTTTAATAAAGTGCCAAGTTTTACCCATTTTGGTCTTGAAAAGTTGCTTATAGCGTTCGGAGATTTTATTCCTGCACGAATCAGTGCACGGTATGATTTTTAATTCTTATTCTGTAACTCCGAATGAGCTCATATTTGAACTGTAGTTGCAACTTTTCATCCTCTGTATGCATGAATTTTTCGGAATTTTTCGAGAAAGTTTGGTAGGGTAGAAAAATACGTTTTGCTGCTGTTTTTCTGGACAGATTCTGTCCCATTTTGTTTGATGCATGCTTTGAGCTTTTAAGTTGAATCTTTTTGATCCAATTGAGTTTATGAGTAGGCATACAACATTATACACTTTCTGGACATGTCATATGAATTTTTGTTCAAGGATTATATGCAGCAAGGAACCTATTTGTTTATCACTATTAATGCACCCCACAGAAAAGAGATGGGAGAAACGGTGTTTTGAAGTTTTTTCACAGGGATTGGAGGAGATGCACCAAGAGCTATCCAAGGATGGTGAAGACCATAAGCTTGGGGATGTGAAGACAACCCCGCTGGACCTACACACTCTCGGTTTGCACACGTCCAACTTCTGTTTTTCGATCGAAACACTTTATCGCATAAACTTGGAGCGTCGTTTTTGTTTTTGTTTGAGTCTTGAGAGACCACCACACTATCATTATATATGAGAGAGCTACTGGAAATATGGGTTGAAATATGTTGGATGCTTTTATAAGATTGGGAAAAGGGATGTTTGAGTTGATTTTTAATGATACATATAGTTGCATGATTCATGAGCTTGTTTATGAGTAATAGTTTGCAAATTCTTTTTGTAGAGCTATCACTTATTCATGTTTTGGTGCTGATTGTTATTTTACTTGGTTTAACATGGATTAGTTAGTTCTATGGACACTCATGCATGCATCTAGATGGTCAACTTTCTCCCTTTTGCTAGCCCAAAAACTCCAACAAGCAAAAACTTGTTTCCAACACCTTCAACCAAAGTTATTCCAGTGAGTCCACCATATCTACCTATTGGCTTTATGCTATTCCGAGTATGTTTAACATGTTGTTTGTGTTATCTTACCTCTGAATGAAAATGTTTATGTTATTGATTGCAATGAAAAAATTGGTTATATAGCTCTCACGAACTTGATGCACAATGTTCTTTTATTTGCATAATAAAACTTGACCCATTGTGATTAAGATTATGATGTTTGTGGCTTGATGAATGTTTTGGGTTGGAAGTTAGCCCATATGTGCTGTCACATGGCAAGCTTTCAACACGCTCTTCATCTCATTTAGTTGATATCATGTGCTTTTGTCTATGGATGCTTATCATGTTGAAATAAATGTGGAAATAAGTGAGTTTAAATGAGTTTGTGTAAATGGTTAGAGAGACGCCTGGGCCGCTAATCTAAGCCATGCATCATTCATGGTGGAAATTTACTTACATACTATGGTGAACCTTCTGTGATACACCTTGCAATAAAAAACTATTCCAAATGGTAAATAAAAAGGGTGTTGAGATTGTTCATTTTGTTTGTTTGTCTTGTCATTTTGATATGGGCTTGTTCCATATCTTGGGACAAGAGGTACCCCAGTTGACGCTCTTGATGATACTATTATGCTTACAATGATATTTAATTGAACTTGCTTTGTTTCCCAAGTTGAGTAACACATGGTGTAAGTACTTGTATTCAAGGGGCATGAGACATTCAACCCATTCTTTATCAAGCACACTACTCATATTTGCTTTCACTTTAACCTTAATCATTCAAGATGCTATGATAGGGGCAATGAGAGCTTGACACCAATGAATACCTTATTGCAATCATTAACTTAAGTAGAAGAGTTTGGAAGTTGGATGAAACTTATGCATGCTTTACCTCTACTCACATATACATCTTTCCAAAGTGTACACCTATCATATTCAGATTTTCATCTACACTCTATGACCATTGTAGGATGTTCTACTTATCATTATGCATACATGTGTTCCATATTACTTGCTACCATGTTACACTTTGTGAACTATCAATGAACATCCTTGTCTTGAATACTTGATATCACTTCATAAACTATTTGCATATTGCTACTCCTTTGAAGAATGAATCATTTGACTATATGTAGCAATAGTAATCATCTTTGATATTCATTGTTAAGTATTAAATTGCAAAGTCCATGTTAGTTTTATCATCTTCATACTCGAGGACGAGCATGGATTAAGCTTGGGGATGTTGATGCATGTAAAATGCATACATGAACTTTGCACTTTAATTGCTTATATTCCAATCATATTTGCATCATATAAGGGTTATATCAATGTTTTATAATGATTTTGGGAATATTTCATAGTTTTCCCATTTATTTGGAATTAACCCTGTTTTTCCAGAAAACGTCTTTTTTAGTGTTTCAGACTTTCCGGGAGCTTCGGGACTCCAAAAAGGGCAAGGCCAAAGAGCACGGTTCAGAATTTTCGAGACGAACGCAATGGGCTTAAATTGAAGACCAGAAGCCCAACAGGCTGGAAATGGGAGGGTCCCACGCGGCCTAAAATACCTGGCCGCGTGGGCCCAGCTCTTTTCCCCCTCGGAGCTCCGTGGCCGTCGATCTTTCGTCCACCGACTCCGTCTTGACCTAAAAACGCCTATAAAAAAGGTCCCCTGGCGTTTCGCGAAAGGAGGCGGCGGAGAAACACAAAACCACGAAACAGAGAGTCAGAAGGCTGCCGCCGGAGAAGATCGGAGGGGGGAAACGCCGCCGGAATCACCTCCGGAGGGCTCCACCCCCCTCCGGCGTGTTCATCATCAACATCTACAGCAAGAACTTCTCCACCATCATCACCATGATGAAGGGGGAGTAGTCCACCCCCTGGACTAGGGTTTGTGGTGGTAACTTTTGTATCTCTCCTCTCTCTTGAGCTTCACTAATTAGTACCGTATGAGCTGCTGAACATGATTACGGTCATCTATGTAATACCTTTGTGGTGAATATTGTGGTGTGAGATGATTTGTTATGCATTTACCGTTGTGTTGGAGCTTTTGTGATTTGTCATACTTTGAAGTATGATGTATGTGGGTACGGGATGGCCGATGTGACACGGCATAGGTATTGAGTGACACAGTACCGCCCAACATCCTTTATCTGGGGGTAAAAAGAAAGAGTATGATGTGGGAGTGAGAGAAACCACGCTAGCCTTACGAGGGGTGACCTAGCAACACAAATGAGTATTTCTTTCAACTATGTGTTTTAGGACATATAGCCGTCATAAAAAGCTACCATTAAAACATGACAATTGTGTGTACTTTATCTATAACATGATGATCACCGTAGATGAGAGAGAGAGAGGATTAAGTGAACCCATGAACCATGTCCATTGTTCCTATAAGAAACACACACTTGAGCTTGTCCTCTTGCTACATAGAGGATTGGGCTTTCTCTCTTTGAGAGCTTTCACTTGCTACTACCTTTGTCTTGTCCTCTTGCAAAGAAGAGGATTGGGACACTTTTACATCCATCAAACCAACCATCTTGTTCTCTAAACTTGTTTAGTGCATAATCAACTAAAACTTGTGACACTTTAGTTGTAGGGAATAGATAACTTTTCCTTCTTGCTCCTGCGGATCGATACCTTACTTCCACATTGAGAGGTGCTACAACGATCCCTTGCTCTTGGGGGTTATCAGGTACTAATCGTATTACTGAAATTGCTCAAAAGATTATTAGACCGACGCAGTCGGCGTTCGTGCCAGGGAGACACATTTTAGAAGGTGTGGTCGTCCTCCATGAAACCATCCATGAGCTTCAAAGGAAGAAGATGGATGGAGTTATATTCAAAATTGATTTTGAAAAGGCATATGATAAAGTAAATGATGACATCGGTCATTATTTCCAAACTAAAAAGGGCCTTCGCCAAGGGGATCCGTTGTCCCCTATATTGTTTAATATTGTGGCGGACATGTTGGCCATTCTTATTGCTCGAGCAAAGGAGGATGGTCAGATAGGTGGTCTCATACCTCACTTAGTGGAGGGAGGGTTATCTATTCTGCAATACGCAGACGACACGATTTTATTTATGGAGCACGATTTGGAGAAAGCAGTTAATATGAAACTCATCCTCTGCATTTTTGAACAATTGTCTGGACTCAAAATAAATTTTCACAAGAGTGAAATTTTTTGTTTTGGAAAGGCAAAGGAGGTCGAGAACCAATACAAGCAGATCTTCAGCTGCGAGTCTGGCTCTCTTCCTTTCAAATACCTAGGAGTCCCAATTCATTATAGGAAACTACGAAATGATGAATGGCAACCAGTCGAATGCCGCTTCGAAGGCAAGCTCGGCTGTTGGAAAGGGAAAATGTTGTCTTATGGAGACCGGCTGGTTCTTTTTAATTCGGTACTAACAAGCCTTCCGATGTTTATGCTATCCTTTTTCGAATTACCTAAAGGGGTAAGAAAGAGGTTAGATTTCTATAGATCTCGGTTTTTTTGGCAGAGCGATGAGAATAAAAGAAAGTATAGATTAACCAAATGGAACATTATATGCCGACCAAAAGACCAGGGAGGTTTAGGGGTTGAGGTACTTGAGCTAAAAAATAAATGTTTGTTAAGCAAGTGGCTTTTCAAGCTTTTAAATGAGGAGGGGGTGTGGTAGGAATTGCTACATAACAAATACCTTCATAGTAAAACATTAGCTCAAGTGGAAGCCCAACCTACAGACTCTCCTTTTTGGAATGGCCTAATGAGAGTAAAGGACAATTTCTTCATTAGGGGGTCTTTTAAAATTGGCAATGGGGAAACAACAAGATTCTGGGAAGATACTTGGTTGGGCGATTCCCCATTGATGAACCAATATCCATTACTGTATAGCATTGTGCGGCAACAACATGTGTTGGTTCATGATGTGCTACACAATGCACCGCCGCTAAACCTCGGATTTAGAAGGGCGCTTGTAGGGAATAAATGGGACATGTGGTCTCATCTATGCCACAGATTAATGGAGGTCATTTTGACAGATGTTCCAGATGTATTTAAGTGGAATTTGACCCAAAACGGTCAATTTACAGTAAAATCTATGTATGAGGATTTTATGAATGGACATACTAGATATTTACAGAAGTATCTTTGGAAATTAAAATTTCCACAGAAGATTAAGATTTTTATGTGGTTCCTTCACAAAAAGGTCTTGCTAACAAAAGATAATTTGGCTAAGCGGAATTAGAAAGGTAATTCACATTGCTCTTTTTGTGGGAACGATGAGAATATAGAACACCTTTTTATTTCCTGCCCTTTTCCAAAACTCATCTGGCGGGTAGTTTTCTGTACTTATAATATTCCACCTCCTACTAATGTCACAAATATGTTTGGGAATTGGTTGAGGGGAGTGGATCAAAAGACCAAAATAGGATACGTATAGGCGTGTCAGCTATTTGTTGGTCCATTTGGAATTGTAGAAATAATATTGTTTTAAACAGGAAAGATAAATTTCATGTTTTACAGGTTATCCATACGGCGGTAAATTGGATCCAGTTATGGGCTTTCCTGCTGCCTTCGGACCAGCGGGATCTTATGACGGCTGGATGTACGAGACTCCTGCGAGTGGCACAGGATTTTTTCTCCCGACATTCGTGGCAGCATATTAGTCGACTTTCGTAGTTTACTTATTTACGCCACTGTCGGCTGAGGAGTCTTTCTTAATCTTAGTGATTTATTGAGAATGTAAACTTTAACATACGATATACTTTGTAATAATGCGGCTGTGTGCATCACTCGATGCAGAGGCTGGGATTAATAAAATTCCCTTTTCTAAAAAAAAAAGATTTGTTCATCAAATGATTTTCTGATTCCTTGTCCACTGATATTTTTCTTTAGTCTTAATCCTGACAGAATACATATATGTGTACGACTTAGAGATAGCTTAGGATTTTAGAATCCATCTTCATTTTGACCCCGAGCATGGCATATTGAGTACGTGCAGACATCGAATGCTAATTGCGAGTAGATTAGTAGCAATGCTGATCTATAGTAGACAATAAATTCTGATGCGGAACAGCGTGGCCACATTTTTTACGTTGTCTGGTGATGGCAGCGTCATGTATAATTTCCTTGTGTTACCGTCGTAGGCGCATAATTGATCTACCGAGGATCAAGCAATCACAGCACGATGACGACACCGAGATTTGTTAACGCAGTTCGGCGAACTCGCCGATATCTGCGGGGCATGACTACGGGCGCTCCTCCCCTCTGATACCGCAACCCTGGCCGCCCTAGGCGCCGGTACAAGCCGCCGGCTCCCCCTGCGTGCCTGTTGCTATCAAGTCGTCATAGGTTACCCGTGTGATGCTCCCCTCATTATATGGGAGGCCCAGACTACAAGAGTTCGACTCGAACACTACTCGTACCTACCACACCTAATACAACTCCAAGTCCAAACCTAACCCAACACGTACACAATATTTGACACAAAACACAACAAACTCCACCTTGGCGAATATTGTCCACCACCTTGAATTCGTCAATGCGTCAAACCTCCATGTACTCCGGACTTGAGTTGTCTCCATGAGCTCCACTGCTACTCCCAGACTCCAAGTGACTCCATCTGCAACTGTAATCCCTACTTCCCGTGTCAACATCATCACACACCGATCACTGATCTGCGTGAAAGTGCTTTCAGCTTGAAGGAATTTCACCGTCGCACTTTAGTCAACCTGAGTCAAATTCACAGTCGTCTCATTCTGGATAGTCTTCTACATGTCCCACAGCTATAGCACTCCGCCTCCTTCTATATCTAGTCATCCGCACTTTGCCATGTGCACTGAACATCACAGAATATACGGCCATGTACTCTCCACGCTTCCGACATTTCAGACTTTCCAACACTTTCTCAGATTCTCCATGGTCGACTCCTGTCTATCACCTGACATGTCAATCTCCATAGACCCTGTCACCAACTTGAATCTGATACTCGCCAACACTGCTTCAGCACCCCTTACACACTTGTCTGACCACATGTCTGACCGCCTGTGCCCTGGTATGTCGCCGTGTCCCGTGCTTACCGCACGCCTCGCCGCTACTACCGCGTCGAACATCTGCAATCTTAGCCAAGATCTACCGGGTTGCTAACCCACACCACCTCAGGCCCCACTGCAGACAACCACCAGTCATACCCAACCGATGCCGAGTTTCACGTATCTCTCGAACCCTGACGTCCAGTCCGACCAACGTGTTTCTCGCCTTCCCGCTGACTAGGCTTCGACTCTCTGCATGTTTACGCCGTAGCCCCTCCATCAGCCGAGTGAAATCTCCTCTCAGAGACTCCAGCTCCACCTTCGACATGACTCCTTGGTAGATGATCAATCCACCCCACGCTCTGTCGACCTCAAGATCCCATGCGTACGCCATCTTGAATCAACCCCGCGTCAATGCATGTCGAAGCACGCATAACCACGCGCCATGTGTTGCCACGCCACGGAGTACGGACACCATCAGCCCTCATGCTCCTACGTCGTTGTCGCCGATCTTCACCGTCTTCTGTCCGACCGAATTCCCGTCGATCTGTCAGACTGTCCAGTCCGACCCAGCCGTATTCGACTGCACGCCGCACTCCAGACTCCACGAGCCTTATGCGCATGTCGCCTCTCGCCGCATCCAGTCCATCTTGATCAACTTAGCCCCATGCTACATCATCGAGCGTCGCCCATACAACGCTCGGATCAAATAACATTGACCAAACCTGCAATTTTTTGTCAATCTTCCCGTGAACCTGTGACTCCGCGTCTTTCTCCCTACACCGCTTCCATCCCCTTCACAAACAGTGAACCGAGCAAAGAAAACTCAAAAACAATAGCCTTGGTGCCCTCCATGTGCACGTATCAAAGAACTGCAATCATTTGAATCCAGTCAAACCGCACCATGCATCCTCACACTACGTACCCAAAGCTCCATGGCCAACCTTTTTTTCTTTCTCTTGCTCCGATGGATAAGCAAACCACGTACAGACGCCTCCTTTTGATTCCAAACAAATCTCATGCATGCATACCTCAGATCGATCAGCCTCCTGCGTACACAACGCCTGCTTGCGAACAATGCCTGCACTGCTCACCAACGCTTCTTGCTGCCTCCTGTAGCTGGACCTTGCGCGTACCCGCTCCACCTGGACCCGCCCATGTGGGCCTTGGCCCTCCTGGACATAGATCGCGCCTCCAGCCCACAGATTGCTCGCGCGCTGTTTGCCGCTGGCCTTCTCGCCCGTCGCGGGCTACAACGCATAGGCTAGCGTTCGGTCAAGTCGGATCGATCCGCTCCGATCTCGCCGACACGTCACGCTGTCACGATCCGATCTCCTCACACATGCACTGCTGCTTCCCGATTGCTTCTATACCGCCGCCACTTCCGATCTTCCACCAGTGTTCCTCGAACGCCTATCTTTTTGACGAACGAAACCGACAAATCGGATCGGCAGCTCTCTAGATCAAATTCCGCAGCCTTCAACCTCGCTCTGATATCAATTGTTACCGTCGTAGGCGCATAATTGATCTACCGAGGATCAAGCAATCACAGCACAATGACGACACCGAGATTTGTTAACGCAGTTCGGCGAACTCGTCTACATCTGCGGGGCATGACTACGGGCGCTCCTCCCCTCTGATACCGCAACCCTGACCGCCCTAGGCGCCGGCACAAGCCGCCGGCTCCCCCTGCGTGCCTGTTGCTATCAAGTCGTCATAGGTTACACGTGTGGTGCTCCCCTCATTATATGGGAGGCCCAGACTACAAGAGTTCGACTCGAACACTACTCGTACCTATCACACCTAATACAACTCCAAGTCCAAACCTAACCCAACACGTACACAATATTTGACACAAAACACAACACCTTGAAATCCCATCTGGCTGTCGTCAGTGGAATTATTGCTCAGATTTGCAATTTTGAATTCGATTGCCAATGTCCATTTGATTTAGCCCGATCGTCATTCCGACTTTTTTTTATCTGGACGGTTCATTATATAGTGTATCACAGCGAAGTTTAATCAACTCTATAAAAAATACCAAATCTAGAAGTAGTACTATATAGGTATCATTAGACTGTAATGGAGTATTTTTATCAGACATTTATTTGTTTCCACTATCACTTTAGTCAATCGCTCTTCTTCTTTATTTAGCACTACGTTGTGTAATGTAGGGAAGCATAGTTTTAGCACCATGTCCACCACCCTTTTTCTTTATGAAGTTTTCGATTAAGTAGAGAGGTTGGCTGGGAGACCTATCAGGGGGGTGCATATTTAGGGCAAAGGAGAGCAAGCTACAAGCATCATGTTGGTACTTGGTTTTGCCAGTGCCACATTTCATCTTCGGGATCAGCTTTAGAACTTTGCCGAAATTTACATTTGTACTACATAGTGACCACAAATCTTTGGTGGAACCAGTTTGAAGGACAAATCAAGGAGTGCAACACGTATTGGAGGCTCCTTTTGTCACCTGTATGATGGAACAGCCTGGTTCTGATGGATCAATAATCTGACATGGTGAGATTGATGCAAGATCAACGATTTTTGGATCAGGTGAACTGTGCTTGCTCTTACGATCAACTACTTCTGGATGAGGTCATCTGTGCTTGCTCCTACTACTCTACTAGGGCTCTCTTCGCTCAATAGAAGAACTAACTGATACATTGTGCGGTCTCTGGTGGGTTCACAACCATGTCTTTCTGAGCATATTCACTTGAATTACTTTGGATGAGGTCAGCTTGATCTTTGATTTCAGAAGGTCAATGGAGGATTTTTTTTTCCAGAAGTTCGATGTCGCATGAGCAAAACCATCCACCCGTGGAAACCCACCAGCAAATACCTCTCACAATCAGCTGGCGTTGGACAAGAGAGGGACGAATTACTGAAGATATCTTGACGAAGCTAGCTACTGTCTGGTGTGCTCGACGCTGATGCCCGATGGAGCACATTAACTGGATGCGCTAGTTCTTATCTCTTCGAGTAAATTTCAAAAAAACGCCACAATTCGGAGCAACGTTGCAAAAAACAACCGGGGTTTTCAATTTTTTCGCAAATACCCACCGATTTTGAGAACGAACGTTGCAGATAGCACTGATATCCTAGTTTAGTCAAGTTGACGCTCGTTCTGACCGGTATGACCCACTCTAAGTGATGACGTGGCACCAAATTTTCACAGTGTTTGACTCAACCGTTAACTTACAGATAGGGTCCACCTGTCATCACCTTCCTCCAGACTTTTTCTCAGGGACATTGTGTCGAACACCTCCGGTGCGCCGCGCTGAATCATCTCTCCTGTCCCTAAAAAATTCCCGACGGTGGTCGTGGGCCTGATGGCTGCTGCTGCTGTATGTTCTTTACGGCTGGCCGAAGGAGCGCTCGGCGCGGAGGACGGCGCCGCTGGCACGAGGTTTCCCGACTGTGCTCTGAGCCAAACTCGCTGCCTTGACCTGCTCGTCCACGCCCGCCATGGCCGGTGCTCCTAAACCCGGACCTGGCCGAGGCAGAAACTCTCCGGCGCGGCCTCGCTCATCCGTGCTCTCCGCCTCGCCCTCCCCTTCATCCCGCTCAACTTACTCCGGCGACGGTCGCTGCGCCCCGGTCTCTCTCGGCCCCCACATCCTCGCGATGCGGCGCCGGCCGCGACAGGCTACGAAGAAGGACCGCGCGGGAGCTGCAGCGAGATGGGGATTCGTCGCCATGTCCCTCTGCCATTGCCGGCAGGAGCCTACTCCATGGCCAACACAACACGGAGGAGTTTGTTTTTTGTTTGACGTGAACACGTAGGAGTTTGGGAGGAGAAAGATAGAGCTGACAGCTGGGTCCCACGTCTACTGGTGGACCCCGAGCTGATTTAACGGCTAAGTCAAACGGTGCTAATTAAAATCTGGTGCCACGTCATCACTTACAGTGGGGCATACCGATCAGAACGAGCGTCAACTTGACTAAACTAGGTATCAGTGCTATCTGCAACGTCCTTTCCCAGAACTGGTGAGTATTTGCGAAAAAATTGAAAACTGGTGGTTTTTTGTTACGTTGCTCAGAATTGTGGTGGTTTTTTGCTATTTACTCTATCTCTTCAATAGTGGAAGGAAACTACCCCCGCAGTCTCTTCATTTGAATTTATTACAAATTCGTGAGAGTTTCAAACAAAAATTAAAAGCAACAAGTTGTCGAAACACTGCAAACTGGTATTATTATAGCTTATCTCTAAACCGTCACACATACGTTGCCTTAGAGATAGAGATCGGGTGCCTAGTTTTGATGACTGTACTCTGCTTTTTCGCATTGTTCTGATTCGTGCTTTGGGATGGAGCAGTTCTTTCTGAAAACATCAAAGCAGTCAACTAGGGATTGAAAGGGTTTCGTTTGGTTGAGAAAGTATGCAGGAATTTTCTCTTCAATATGGAACCATCGATCTCCAACTTCAATATACATAAAACAGGAAATGTATTTCGTGTCAACGTTCGAACTCCATAATTAAGTAATCCTACTTGGGTTGATGCTCTCATGCTATACAGTACGGAGTATATAATTTCTGGAACACTGGAATATGTCAAGAGTTCATCTCTTGCTCTGGCACTCAAATAAAAGATATCATCTCTCTCACTCTCATTGTATTGCAAGTTGAGGCACTCAAATATATTGCAGTGGCTTTGTAAGAGGTCACAAGACAAACTGGGTCCTCCAAAGTGCAAAGTCAACTAAATCAAAACTTGAACAAGCAATTCCATGCAAGCGTTGTTAGTATAAGATATGGCACTCATTTTGTTCAGAAATTTAAGAGTTGAACAAGAACCAGACAGTTAATGCCACAAGTTTGTTGACCCCGTGAAACCATAATCGCCGGCTAAAGCGGCTCTTGCAACCTCCAATTCTCAACGCCTCTCCCTGTTTTTTATGTCCCCTTTGGCCTCGTGAGGTAGAGGAGGCTACGTCGTTCGGTTCAGTACGTGGTTTGCCGTAGGTTCGAGACATGTTTTTTTTCTGGTTTCTCTCTGTACGTTGTCCCGTTCATCACAAGGTCTGCAATGGCGGTATGAATAATCATGTTACGGTCTCTTCGTCCATAAGACAAGCGTTCCTCTGACACCGAAGGCGGGGGTAGTAAGACAAATATCTCAAAGTACAAAAAGCATATGTAGTCTTGCGAGATGGTGTGCTTTTCACGGTTTCTTCTTTGGCTTTCTTCTATGCACGCTTTCATCTCTGAACAACCGGAGTGGTGACTTCAGTTGTTCGCCCTACCAAGTTCTGAATAATGCCCCAACCGATATGCTATCAGCCTATCATTGCTCTCGTCTTTCTTATGTTGAAATATAACAGCATTTTCCTTGTTTCTTTATAAGTTTGAGATTTTGGATGAACTGGATAATGCATGGAATCTACAAGGCATCAGATATCTAATAGGTCTTGAGTTCAGATCCGGCTAGATTTAAACAATACAAATTACATCCCACATTCGGTGTGTGTGTGTGGAATCAACGAACCCCGGGTCCTATCTCAGCTTATGCATGGTCCCTTCTAATGCAGCCCTGCACCCATGAACTTTCTGATGCAAAACACCCTTAGGGTTGTGTGTGTTCCCCCAAATCTGACCCTCATGCATCTCGGGTTTAATGGTTGGTTTATTAAGAGTCTTTGTGTGTGATGTGGTTTCAAGCCAAATAATACTAGTATAAAGTACTCCCTCCGTTTCTAAATATAAGATGTTTTAGCTATTTCACATGTTTGATTAGATGCGCATTGAAATGAGTGAACAAACAAAGTAAAACATGTCTAGATACATGGAGTTACATGTGAATCTAGAAATATGCTAAAACATCTTATAGAAACGGAGAGAGTATATGTCAACGATAAACTAGGTCAATCTAAATATTAAGTTACCAGCAAGTACTTGTCACATAGATGGATCATCACACATTTATATGATTCCAGTTGAGCATTATCTTCTGCTTAAACTGAATGGGCGAGCACCTCTTTCCCTGCTTTGGAAGAAAGCGATATAATTATTATATCTACTATTTTCAGTAAAATATTACTGAAATTTTGAACATTTCAGTAGCTTAATAGGAGAACATGTCCAGTTCGCCCGACAACGGTTTACATGTTGAGAAGCTTCAAGAAAATCTAAAACAAAAGATTGCATAAATATAGCATGTACACAACACTCAATAATTTTTCAACTTTCTTTAGAATGCAACTCGGTAAACAAAAAATGATGAAAACTTCCCGCTCCGGACCGGCACCTAGGCGCCAAAACTAGCGGCCGCCAGGAGCCCCTCTGCCAGTGCTCTCGCTACCGTCATAAGACGTCGATGCCCCAAACAGCATAATGGCCGAGCTGGTGAGGTTACGCAAAGTCGGTGTCCAGGTCTCGTCGTTGGGAACGAAGTCGTGAAGCACATGAACCGCCCGACGGAGATGGGTGGCGCCAATGTTGCCTCGAGATCCTGCCCGTATCGTAACCCCAGATTGTTCTAAGCAATAGACAAATAAAAGACGAAAAAACAAGATCAACACAAGGGACACGAGATTTTTAACGTGGAACCCTTCCAAGGAGGAAGAGAAAAACCACGGGTGCCAACCAGCAAATCTTCACTATGATCGGGTGAGGTTACAAACGTCGGGGATTTACAACTTTCGACGTATCCCAAACCGGCGGCTTACAAACTCGTCCCAATCCTTCGGCGACGGGTCTCGCTCCGCTCGTCAGAAGTTAGTCTCTATCTTTATATGAATTTGAATCACAATAAAACATCACATATGCCATATAGGGTGGCTCACGGAGAGGAGAGACGAGAGACGGGCATGTTAATCGGCGAATGATCTTGGTGCGGGATTGTGCACAAGATTTACCAAGGTTCATACTCCCCGGCGGTGGAGGAACGCTATGTGCTTCTATAATTCACTATAGGCGAATATCGTGTATAGGTTACAATGGAGAGATTGCTTGTTCATTAGAACGTATCCCTAAGACATCCTGTAGGGTGGTTTTATATAGGCGGACAGACCTAGGGTTACATGAAGAGTCGTAGCCGATAAGAAGACAGAGTCCTAGACAAACCCGGCTAAGATGTCGTTTCTTGTACACCAAGATGCATAGCACCTAGGCCTTTTAGCAGATTCTATCTTGGACCTTTCTTAAGCTGGCTGGGCCTCTATCTTGTCATCTTACGAAACTAGGCCGCCCGGTAGGCTAGCCGGCACTACCACCCGTGGGTTACCCTGGCTTGCTACAACTTCATGGCATGGGCATACCTATTTGGTATATCCCCAACATCGAGTAAAGCCTGCGCGGCGTCGGTGCCGACGCGACCTCCCTGCTGTTAGGTGTGGCCACAGACGACGAAGTGGCGCCAGATGCGTGCATGCAATTGGTGCATGGAGGTCGGCCTGGACATGCTGGGTGTGGCACGCTCTAGCCTACGAGGATAGTGTGGTACGTTCTACCCTGTGGCGGTCGCTACGACTTGGATCTGGCTTGGCACGTGCGGTTGGGCTAGATCTGGGCCAGAGTGGGCTGTGGTACGGCATGAGGGGTTGCAGGTTGTGGTGGTGTCAAGTGGCAGTGGTTGTAGGAGCGTGCAACCGGTAGGAAATGCAGGAAGATCTCCATTCCAGCCGAACTCGTCTTTGTTGACGGCATGAGGGGAATGCATGCGCGATGGAGGTTATGTATCAAGCCATGGATCTAGAGAAGTTGCAGCAGGAAGGTGGACTCGCCAAGACTTGTCTCTCATGGTTGAGTTTCGAGGCATAGCCAGGTGAAGACCCGTCTCCAGTCGTTGGTTGGAACCAAGGACGGCAACGTCTGCGGATGTCGTGACCTTATTGAAGGCGTCGGGGGGGGGGGGGGGGGGTGGGGTGCTCTAATTTATTTGTCAGGGCAGCTCAAGGGGAAATCCTAGACCCATGGGTCAGACGGTGGCAATGTTTTGGCGTTGATCCCCTCTTGAGGGCATCATTTTGAGCTTGAGCTTACCAGAGGGACCAGTGGACGATGATTTATTGGAGTCTTCTTCGGTAACGATGGCCGTGGAGAGAAGAGTTGGGCCATGGATGAGGTTCGGTACTCGGTTCCATCCGGCGTGTTTGAGGGGTTTCATGTACCTTTGTCTTTGCTGAATCCGAGCTATGGAGAGGAGCCCGTGTGGTGACATCGACATGAGATTGGTCTTCGTTGCGGTGCTTGGTTCCAGACGTCTGTTGCGGCAACGGCTTCGTCGATGGCCATCCAAGGTGAAGTCAGAGTCGCTAGCTCTAGGATGAGTAATGACAATTACGCTCGATAGAAACCTCCACGATGGTCTTTCTTGTTGATGCCATGTGTGGTTAGACATGTTGGTTGGGTTGCCCTGTGGGGTCTTGTTCCATGAAGGTGGTTTGTGGGTCATTGTGATGGTTGTAGCAAGATATTTTCGTTTATTAACTGTACAATTCTATTCTTCTTAATTACGAGACGAGGCAAAACTTCTGCATTGGTTTAAAACAGAACAAAAAATGATGGTTTCAATATCGGTAGTGCTACTGTGCTGAATTCATAGCACTTATATAGCTAATATTCAAAGAGAGAATTGCCCTTTTATTAATTCTCGAGTTGCCTATCAATTTTAGCTGGAATTTTACATATGTGGTATCTACATGCTATTTTTTCATAACTTTTAGATATGGTTGAAGGTTGGATGCGCCAATGCCACAAGTATCGGTGCAATTACATATGTTCTCATCGTACTAGGTAATAAGTAAAACATATGCATCTTGGTCAATATATTTTAGTTAGACGTTGCAAGACTAATCCAAATAAGATTTCCACCTTGTTTGATTTCCTCAACTTTTAGTTGGATTTAGCCAAATCCAGGAAGAACATATTATTTTTCCTATTTTTTATAACTTTTAGATGAGGGTACAAGGTTGGGTGCACCAGTACTACAAGCACGGTGCAACTAGACATGTTCTCATCGTAGTACGTACTAAAATGTATTGCATCGTGGTCAAAATATTTTAGTTAGACATGTTTGTAAACAAGATTCTCACCTTGTTTAATTTGCTCAACTTTTGGTTTGCCCAATGGCCGAGAGAGGTACGTCAGTTATTATTAAGTAAGAAATCATACCCGGCGTACCTATAAGTTTTAAGCAATGTTGACGCGAGAATACAACTCACATCTCAAGTTGGCGCCCAATATATATACGTAAGGCATTGCTCAATTTGCCGGTGCGCATTCGGCCGAGAGTTGTTGTTTCAATGGCGCCGATTGTTTTGTTTGCTGCATTCGTGCTAGCAGCCACAACAGTTCATGTCACCTGTCAGCAAGGTAACGCAATTAATTCCCTGAAGTTCATCGATCATATCCATATATCCATGCAACTACGGGTGTTAAGAACTTTCATGACGAACAAAAATAGCCGGCTCTTGATATTCCGACTCTTTTCATACTGGTTGTGGTGCATGTCGATCAGGCTTCCTCAGCATCGACTGCGGCCTGGAAGACGCATTCAGCGGACGCAAGGACTCATATACAGACATCACCTACGTCTCCGACAGTCCCTACGTCGACGGCGGGGAGAACCACAGGGTGGCCGCCGATCAAGTAAGCACTACTGGCAGTGACCTCTCACTGCAAACGCTGAGGAGCTTCCCCTCCGGCGTGCGGAACTGCTACGCGCTCCCCACCGTGAGCGGTGGCAAATACCTTGTCCGGCTGGAGTTCTTCCACGGGAACTATGACGGCAAGAACAACCCGTCGTCGGTGCAGTTCGACCTGCACCTGGGGAGCAACCACTGGGAGACGGTCGACAACGCGACCTACTGGTGGTCCGAGGCGGTGTTCGTCGCGTGGGCGAGCTGGGTGCCGGTATGCCTGCTCAACACCGGCGGCGGCACTCCTTTCGTCAACACGGTGGAGCTGAGGCAGCTCGGGGACGCGCTTTACCCGGTCCTCACCGCGGACCAGCCCATGAACACCTATGGTAGGAGAAATTTGGGGGCAAGCACTTTTACCCGGTATGTTTGAAGTTTTTCGGTACTGAATTATTATGCTATTTATTTCTTCTTGTTTTTTAAGGGAGTATATGGTTCCGAAATATTTGATATGCCATGCCCTCGCATACATATACAGCATGGGACTATTCCGTTACGAACATATCCCAAGATAGACTAGCTTAAGTGTTGGAAAATACACTATTCCGCAAACTCTACTAAAAAATAATGTGGTGAGCTAGCCAGTCAGGGTTTGAGCCTCACTCCTACCTATTACAAAAATCTTGTCCCTAGTTCCTCCTAGGACAAGCTCTTTAAAAAAAAAGGAAAATGCTACTTCTCTTCCGGGGATTCTACGTTCACATCGTCCGATTTCTAGCGCGCACCACGTGCCCCTACGCATGGAGAGAGCGACGGAGTGAGGGCCCACACGTTTTCTTATCCATTCCCGATTCTTCTGCTCCACATACTTTTTCTCTTCTCCTTCCTCCCATCTCGTTCTCGCTTATGCACCTGCAAAACGCTATGGCCATGGGGAATTACGGCTGTTGCTCAACCACCGTCCTAGCCACTCCACCCAGCGGCAGAGCCAGCATCCAATTAATGGGTTTACAGAGCTCCTAAGAATCGTGTTTTCTCGGATTTTCTTATCTATTTAATGTATATTGTTCCATACATACGAGTTATACATAAGTAAGTTAAGTTTGTTACCACAAATAATGGGTGTATATTTGTACACACATATGTCCCCACGTAGCTCCGCCCATGACTCCATCGCCTCCCATTCAAGCGCCGCCGCCATCCCCACGTATGCTCCCTATCTTTTTCCATCTCCTCCCTCACGTCGTCTCCTACCTCCACGCCGGCTCATTCATCGTCGTCGGTGTTGGGCCAGTAGTGGGCGGCCCTTGAAGCTGAGATCTTCCGCTGTGAATGAGGAACAGCGCTGCTACAAGGGCAGGACGGCGACGTTGCGAGGGAACTATTGTGGTGCTACGAGGCCTCGTCCCCGTTGCTGCAAGGAGCGATCGCCGGAGTTATAGACCTTGATTGGCTCTGCTGCAAAGGCAAGCTGCCGGAGTTGCGAAGGCGTGCTGCAGGCGCTGCCAACCGATGATGCATCTGCTGCCAGCGATGGTCATCGGAGATGCAAAGGCAGGCTGTCGGAGTTCAGAGCTGCGAAGGCATGCTGCCAGTGCTGCCAACCGCCGATGCATCTGCTGCAAACGGTGGTCGTCGGAGATGCAAAGGCGGGCCATCAAAGCTTGCAAACCTGGTTTGCAGGAGTTACGAAGACGGGTTGTTGGTGCTACCGTCAACGGGCGGCGATGCTACCATCAGTACGCGGCGGTGCTACTGCCGGTGGTCCGTGATGCTACTGCCTGCGGTCGGTGATGCTACTGCGGTGGGCGGCGGTGCTGCTTGCCGGAGTGGCGGTGCTCTTGGCGGTGGTCAGACATCAAGGAGAGGAGAAGGTCCGAGGCTGCCGTGGTGCCCTCGAAAGTCAAAAGAGTAATAGGAGGAGGACGTGGTCATCCCTTTTTTTGCGCATGGGGATGAACATGTGGCGCCCTCTCGATGCGGAGGATCGGAAACCCCGGAAAAATGGTTTCCCAAGTTAGACTAACTTATAAGAGTTAGAAACTACACTATACCGCAAACTCTCCTAAAAAAAGAGGTTTTCCTTTTTTCACCTCTAACCGCACACCACTTTCCTTAGCCCATCCTCCAAAAAAGCGTGGTGGGCCTGCGCCGGGGAGCATATATAGGGGGGGGGAGGGAGCGTCGGGTCCCACCCCACCTCGGGCACAGCTACACCTTACCCTCCCTTGAGCTTCATCCCCGGATTTGGTTGTCGCCAGCACGCTCTAACCATATGCCATCTAATATGACCCCGCGTTGCCGTGCTCCTCTCTGTCGTCGTGCATCCTTCCATGCCGTGGGCCAGATCCTCACTGAACCGCCATCCTCACTAGTACAGAACGACACATCAGAAACGGGCCAAAACCTTCATTGGAAACGGAGAAATGGTCCGTGTCCCCGTCCCCGATACTGATGTGACGGCCCTCATCGGGAACAGAGGCAAAAAAACTTCACTGATGAGGCCCGATTTTGGCTACGGTTCAACATATCTCCGTTGCCGATGTGTCGGAACATCAGTAACGGAGATTCTGTTTTTACTCGTTTGTATTGAGATTTCTTCATAAGCCTACATCAGCAATACAGTTGCCAATTAACATTTGAAATCTCATAGCAGAAGCACAAAAATGCTAGCAAATCCATTCATAACGTATATAACAATTGTCATCATTACATAGCATCAAAAGATGAGTTACACATGTCTCGCTAATCCTATCAGTCTCATGCCTCTCTAAACTTAACTTTTATGGTACTCCACTCTTCGCCAGCTCCACCTTCTTCCTCGGCTCGATCGTTTTCCGTTTCGAAACCCTGAAAACGGTCTTCGAGCTAGCAAAAGACTCGAGTAGTGGTTTCATGCTTCAACAAACCACGTCTGCATTATACACACCCTGAACACAGTGGTGAAGCAACTACATAGATGGAGAAACTGAAAAACAAGAAACCACATCGAGCTCGCAAGTCTCCCTAGCATATTAATTTCACCAAATTCTTTATACAGAGGTTTGCTCCATCTTGGACAGTGTCGCCGAAATAATTCACAATCTAATACAAAACCAATAGAACATTTCATGAGTTGGTAATACAATCAAAAATCAAAACAGAGCACAATTGATCGAAATAATTCACAATCTAATAGAAAATCAATAGAACATTTCATGAGTTGCTAATACAATCAAAAATCAAAACAGAGCACAATTTTTTTTTGAAGCTTCAAAACAGAGCACAATTGATCGACATAGGACATGTGAGGAACTACAAGTTCATGAGCTGAGCGATTTATACCTCATCTTTTCTTCTTCGTCGACGGCGGCCTCCATATCGCAAGCGTCCTCATCCTCGTCGTCCGACGAGGACGAGGACGAGTAGGGCGGCGGAGGGTGGTGCTGCTGGCAGATCCGCCGGAGGTGCTGCATCACAACCTGACGAATGACCTCCTCCAGATCGGCCTGGACCAGAGGACGTCGGGCATCACCGGAGGAGGAGGGCGCCGGATGGTGGTGCTGCTGCAAGATCCGCCAGACGCGCTGCATCACCAGCGGACGCATGGCCGCCTCCAGATCGGCCTGGCCCAGAGGACGTCGGGCATCACCGGAGGAGGAGGGCGACGGAGGGTGGTGCTTCTAGCAGATCCACCGGAGGTGCTGCATCACCACCTGACGAATGACCTCCTCATGATCGGTCTGTCCTAGAGGACGTCGAGCATCACCGGAGAAGGAGGGCGCCGGATGGTGGTGCTGCTGCAAGATCAGCCAGACACGCTGCATTACCAGCGTCCGCTGGACGCCTCCAGATCGGCCTTGCCCTCACGAACGACTGCCGCTAGATCGGTGCTACCGCTAGAGCCACGGCCACGATGGCCGGATCTAGAAGCGCCGACAGAGAAAGCCCCGAGAGAGAGTTAGGAGAGTCAAAAGCTACACTGTGCGGCTAGGGTTGGAAGAGAGACAGTGAGAGAGTGAGAATGAGACTGATGACTTGCTGTGTCGGCAGTACATTTATAAGTACCGTATTGGCAATGAACATTTCATATAACCGTTTCCATTGGATATTTAAATTACATACGAAATAAATATTAATAATAAATTGTTGTATACAACCCTATTACATTATATTTTTTCATTGATGCGCACAGCTACTACACTCTACTGATTTTCATTGCTGCATACAAGTTCACAACTACTACATTCTACTGATTTTCATAACTGTATATAAACCTACTACATTCTACTGATTTTCATAGCTGCATACAAGTTCACACCTAACAGCAGCACACAAACACACAAAATCATTCTAGCAATGCTGACAAGAGCATTTAACTGAGCTATTTCTATTCCTTTCTGCCGCTCCTTTCGCAGAACAACATGGTCAGATTTAGTCGAAGTGTTTGTTGGGATCTATGCCAAACTAGCTAGAGCAGCTGCAGTGTGCGGCTTTATCTCCATCTTCGCCTTTCTGACAATCAAGGCTACATTTTCTAACTCTGCAGTTTCCACTTCGACGCCATTAGCAAGCAGCATCTCAACATATTCTTCAATCCAAAAAATAAAAATCACAGCTCCAGAATACTCTTTGCCCCTCCCCTGTCAAATAGAAAATCGAATCCAGAGCAAAATCAGACTGGGTTCAGATCCGAACGCGATCGAAGCGTCGAACTAACCCTGTGATTTGGACACTTAAAGAAGATCCGGCCTAGGTTCAGATCCGAACGTGACACTCGATGAATCACGTTTCTACAGCGGCAGCAAACGCACCTCACAAGCGGCAGATCTGACCGGCCCCGGCGGGGCAGGAGGAGGACGCCATCGATCTCTTGGCCATGGAGGACACGAGTGCGGAGTAGAAACAAGTTGGAGCAGAGGAAGAAGGGCGAACCGACAGTTTTTTATAATATCCAAGATAAAATTCTTTTTAGGCCTATTCTTTATAGGCCCAAATTTGGGCCAATAATGCGTCGGGACGGACACGCGGCGGACTAAAATCGGCCGCGGTGCCTTTTTACGTCGCCCCGTTGGATCCTGGTTTTGGTCCAACACGACCCAAACAAACGCGCGTGAACTGGATGCGTCGCGTCGTTGGAGTCATCCTTAGTCCATCTACAAAGCGGCCTCTTAGAAAGGGCTAGGGAATATAATCCCAGCCATTTGTCAGTTCAGTTCTTATTCCCGGTGTTCTTATTAGCGTCGCCTCTAAACGATGTGTCCAACACTCGCTTATATCTACACTGCAGCATAAATATCGGAAGCATTAATTTCTTCATGTCCTCAAAAGTGGGGGTTGGAGGTCTACTCTATTGTATTTAGGCGCCTTTGCGTTGGTGATGGCCTTAGGGCATGTTCATCGTGGCGCGCTAGGGTCCTAATCCTATCCGTTATGGCTGAATCCTTGTGAATTCCGGGAATAGAGCTTGTGTTGCTGCATATCTATGCGTCGGGCACTCCGATTTTCCCATTTCCCACATAAAACGATTTGTAGCAAGCGAAAGGTCTTATCCATGCGCTCAAAAATCGTTTTTAGCGCCTCAACAAACGCTCTGCATTGAAGTTGCGGATGCTAACTTTTCTGTTTTACTATATTTAATATTTTTTGGCTACTCAAGCGCCAGAGTCTACACTTGCAAATGGCGTTAGACTATCTTCAATGCTTAGACGCTTATATGGACACATGGCGCCAGAGTCTACAATTGTACATAGCGCCTCTGCTAAAAGATCTGGTCTCCAACGTATTACTCAATATATTAAGACAGTACACTTTCACGCGCTGAGAGCCCTCCGGGCACTGTTCATGGAATATATGCGCGTCGACGTCGACAAGTAGATTCCACCCCGTCATCGCTTTCGAGTTTTTGTCGACTCTAACTTCTTAATTTTTTGATCCAAATTCACACAATCATTTCACGGATTTTGTCAATTTTTTTGCAGAAAAGCCCCCGCGTTTACAAAAAACTTATATACATTAATATATGCACGTCGACGAGTAGGTTCCACCACCGTCATCGCTTTCGAGTTTTGTTGACTTTAACTCCTCAATTTTTAGATCCAAATTCGCACAAACATTTCACGAATTTTGCGCGTTCTCCACAAATTATTCCTTCACGCTGCCATGTCACCGAACACTGTAGATGTCTACAGTACCGCGCTTCTACAATGCCTTTTTTTTAAAAAAAAAATCAGAAAATTGAAGTATTTCTATAAATACTCATACCTGTCGGAGAAATATGAAAAATACATCAAAATGCTCAAAAAAATAAATGCTAACTATTTACGGCAAAAAAAACAAACATATTTAGATATTTTGAGTTGGTGAATATTTGTACAAAAAAACAAATGCACTTCCTCTAATTATATGGAGTTAAAGTCATTAACTCTAATTATGGACTTAAATTGAACATTTCAATTTGGTAAATATTTGGATGTAATCCAGATGAACTTTCTCTTAATATGGAATTCAATTTGACAAATATACATCAAACATGTTTAAATATTTTGAATTGATAAATATTTGGCCAAAAAAATAAAATGCACTTCCTCTAATTATATGAAGTCATCAAAATGCTAAGAAAAATAAATGCTAACTATTTATGTCAAAAACAAACATGATTACATATTTTGAATTGGTGAATATTTTGATAAAAAACAATTGTACTTCCTCTAATTATGTGGAATCTAATTTATTAAATGTTCAAATATTTTGAGTTGGTAAATATTTAGACAAAAAAACAAATGCACTTCCTCTAATTATGGACTTAAATTGAACATTTCAATTTGGTAAATATTTGGATGTAATCTAGATGAACTTTCTCTAAATATGGAATTCAATTCAATAAATGTGCGTTTCCACTCATTATGGTCTTAAATTAGATATTACTGAAAAAATATAAACATATTTAAATTTTTCAATTTGCTAAAAAAAATGGAGACACTCTAAAATATATCAACATGCTCACAAAAAATATATGCTAACTACTTATGGCATAATGCAAACATATTTGAACATTCAATTTGGTTAATATTTAGATACAATCTAAATGAACTTTATCTAAATATAGAGTTAAAACTAATAAATGCTCATATCATGCATTCTCTAACTACGGAGTTAAATAAAAAAATTATGTCAAAATACAAGCATATTTAAACATTTTAATTCACTAAGTATTTGAACATACTCTATACGAAAAATTCCAACGGATTTCAACATTTTGAATCACAACGGGTGCGGCGTGCCGCCGCACCAAATTCCACTAGTCTAAACATAAACAACGCACATCTGGTGCTTCCTTATCGTCCCGCCTACCCATGCATACTCAGTCCCGGCCAATGGATCCTCCATTGCCTCGTGCATCCTTACTAGCCACCGCAACTTCGGAAATCCATAACGGGTAGCAGGCGTAGATGCATCCACTGCCCAAAATACAAATTTGAAAATGTGAAAAATTCAAAATAAAAATTTCGGACATATTTTGAGACATTTTATGTTAGCACAAAAAGTTACGTGAAGAAAAAATATTTTTTGTGACCTGTGCAAAAAAGACAAATCCGGACGCTCCAAAATGATTTTATACGAGATATTTTTTTGTCTTTTTTGCACAGGCCACAAAAAAAATTCTCCATGACATTTTTTGTGCTAACACAAAATGTTCTGATGTGTATCCGAATTTTTTTCTATAATTTTTTGACACTTTGGAAAAACATTAAAAAAAATACGTAATAGGTGCATCTGCACCTACTATCCAAAACGCCGTCTCCCCACAACTTTCTCTAGTGTCGCACGCCTTCTTCCCCCTTTTGCTTCGCCATTACACCTCCTCTGCCATCATTGTGTCAGGACGCCTCCTCTCCTGACTCTAGGCGCCTCCTCCTCCCCGATCGGCCATGCCTTCCCTACCCGCCGGCCGTCACTTTCCTCATCGTCTACCGCTGTGACTCCTCTGCACCTTTGACCTCCTCCCTTCTACCTTCGCACCCCTTCCCTTGTTCATATTTCTACTCCTCGCTTGTTGCAGAGTCTCCTCTCACACAGTTCACATGTATCGGTTTTGTGGACCAGACCAGAACTTGAAAAATGAGCGGTTCATAGTTGATTGTGGAGCAGTTCAGAGTTTAGTCAATTCGCCTATGTCGTTTTTTCTTTTTTCTTTTCCTTGCCTTTCTTTGGGTGTGTGTTGGCTGTCGCCCCAGCCGTGTCTCTTGTTGGTTGTATCGGGTGTTTGCTATATTAATATAGCGGGGCTATTGCTATTCCGTCTAGTTGATTGTGGAGCAGTTCAGAGTTCACCACTATTTGAATACAGAAAAACATAGGTCACTCGTCGAAATCCAGAAGTTCATGTATGAAAAACGGAAGTACACTACATATGTTTACTTTATATAAAAACAGAAAACAATGAAGTCATCTATGTAAAACTACTACAACTATTTATGTAAAACACTAAAACTACCGCAATCCACGATGTTGTAGAAAAAAAGAAGTTCACTCTTCAAATATTCACCAAGTAAAAACAGAAAAACATAAGTTCACTTTCCAAAACTCAGCAGTTCGTTATATAAAAAAGAAAAGTATAGTCTACCAACTTCGCAAAAATGTAATGGGGAAATTCACGGTAAAGATCGGCCTCCACCACATTATGCATTTTCTGAGCCTTTCATGTACTTGTTTGTGCCGCTTTGTTTTTACGTTTTCTTGTTGCATCCTACCTATGCATTAGACATCGGATGTGTACTCTTGTGGCTTGTATCGGCTCGATATGAAATTTTAAATATAATAAAGCTCCTCTTATACATCCTTTAATTATATGAACAAGAAAGTTTGATCGGTGGGACTACATCAGTTCACTGTAAGAAAATGAACTTCTCTTTATTCTGATATTTCAGGGTGACGTTTTTTGCACTTGGGGAGCAAATGATAACGTCTTTTAAAATGTTTTTTAAACGCATTACAAAATATTAAAAATTCAAAAAAATCGCGCATACATCTCGACACCTTATGTGCTCACGAAGTGGTTTCGCGGAAAACTGACATTTTTTGTGTCAAGTATAAGAAAAAAATAAAAATTCGGTGCTAAAAAGGTAAACAAAAAGACACCTTGCTATAAAAAGTTCACTTTATAAATTTACATCCCTTAATTATACCTCAATATGTTTTCCTGGTGACATGAGCATATACTCCCATGTGACAAAACTGACTTTCGGGACACAGTACATCAATGGATGTTTATTTCATTTTAATTGTGTCCGTTGATTGATGCAAAGGTTATTTTCTTTTCCGACCAAGATCATTTTTGCCACTAGAAAAAACGAGCAACAATGCAACTGGACACATGATTTCCATGTCGTCCGGATGCAGGTAAGACTGGATGGTAGATCGGGAAGTTCACAATCACATCCAGGGTAGTTCACGCATTATGTTTTTCATAGCGCAAATGTAACACATCGTTGTTGTTATCCCGGACAATATGATGGAAGCAGTTGAAGCGGAAAAATGCTAGAAAAGAAGTTCCCAGATGAAGGGGCCATAATCCTGATACACGGTCGAGTTCGAGACCACTAAGTGATGGAGAAGCAGGAAATGACGGCGATAGCCCAATAGCATGTTTTGCCTATAGGCATGGTTTCCAACATGTGTGGGGGTCTTTGGGTGAAGCATTGGATGAGGAGAAGATGATACTTCACACTTTGGATGGCTTTCGTTTGCGTGACGGCGTCCGCGTCAAAATTGTGTGCCCGACGATTATGTGTTTGGCAATCGGCGCTTTGCAACAGTGTTCTCGAATACTGGGGGCAACAACACTAGGCGAATTTCCTATAGGTGGTGCTCTTCGAGTCTCGATATCTGGGGTCATAACCCTCGGTCTGACTTTCATTCCTTGTATCTTGTAATGACAGACTTCTTGTCTCTTTCTTGTTGAATGCATTGTATGGAGATTTTTGGACTTTCTCTGGGGTGAAAACCCTTGATCTGACTTTGGTGTCTGGATCGGAGATGACGGCGCGTGTGCATTGTTCCGTTCTTGTAGGCGCTGCTATTGCAGAGCCTCTTTCGTATTCTTGTCGTTAGTGGTGTTTGCTTCCCACGTCAACAAGTTGTTGGTCGCTTTGACATTGCCATATTTTTTTCTTCCTTTTTAGGTTTTAGCAGTGTCCATCCTTATTGTTTTGGCCGATTCTTGACATTATATTGTTGTAGAGTGGGTTTATTTGATATCTTTTTCCTATCAATATATTCTTTTAATCATAAAATATCTTGTAGCACAATGGATATCTTGTAGAGATAAAGTAATTAGAGTACCAGATTCTCTAAGTAAGTCACTCTGACTTTAAGTGGGTGTGACATCTAAGCCCTTGGAGGCTCAACATGCCAGTGAGCCGACTTACATCGGTGATCCACGCCCTGTAACTAGCTAGGTGGTCGGGTATGTTTGATGTCGCTACCGGGATAGTGTAGATTTTTTTTATATTTAATACTTTGTATTTTTTATTCAAAATAGCCAACTTCTATTTATTCTCAATGATGAATTACCAATTTTTCATGCAGGTTTCCGGACGATCCAAACGACAGATTTTGGTGGCGGGGTGCCGGCTCATTGTGGGCGAACATCTCGACCCAAAATAACATCGACTATCTCGATGAGGATGGCTTCATGGTACCCATCCGTGTTCTTCAAACAGCCATTACCGTTGTCGGCAATGGCACCGAGCTAAATGTCGTGACATGGAGAGCGTACAAATCATCATTGATGTTCAGGGTGTTCCTCCACTTTGCCGACTTCCAAAATAGCCAGCTCCGGCAATTTAACATCCACTTCAACAACAAACAGCTTAGCGACTACAGCCCGAAGTACCTAACCGCTTCTACTGTGGGGAATGCTGGCTGGTCCAAGACTACCGATCGCAACTACACTATCACTCTTGCAGCCACCAATATCTCCCTGTTGCCCCCGATGATCAATGCATATGAGATATACACCCTCATTCCTAACGACACTTTGAGAACGTTCTCCAAGGATTGTGAGTAATCCCCTGTCTCTCTTCGTTCTATAGGTACACAAACTCAGTTGCGAATGCATTTTAGCTTTGAAACTCAAAAAGAAGTTCTAGATTTAGTTGCAAGTATTGTACATGTCGTAGAGATTGTTGGTTCACATTTTTTTGACATGTATCATATCATAAAATGGATACTGCTACAAAATCGAATATTCTGGAGCAACCGACAAAAATCATAGTCACATGTCGTGGTGATAAAGAAAAACATAAGGTAAAGAAAAAACCGGCTACAATAAGGAAATTTTACAATTGGTTCTAACTAGGGAAGCGAGTGGATGAAACCCCTTAGTCAGCTGGAAATATAATTGAGATCTTTCATTGCATTGGACTATATATAACAATTTTATTTGTGACACTATCCATAGCTGGATTTGTCTTTTTTTCTGTCTATGTGTACATTGCATTTGGATATAGAGGTTCATATGATTAAAATATCAATTGTCAACTCAGTCAATATCTTTCTAAATTTTGAATAATTTTTAGAGGTCCTACCATGCATCGGGATGGTACCACTAACTGTATATGCTTGAGTGGAAACACATACAAAGGCATAGAGTGAAATATGAAGAGACCACCAAACAACTCCATTCTCTTATGTTTGAAAGAGGGTGCACGAACACCCAATAGCGCCTTTCTCTTATGTTTGAAAGAGGGTGTTTTGTGTGCACCCCGAAGGTTCTATCATTCTGTGCTCCGTTGGCCATAGGTAGTGACATCCTTTCCACTGATGTTAGGATTGGAGTTCACCAAGAGGAGGTGTCGCTTGCTCGCAGGTGCATAATGCATTTGCTCGAGCCCTGTAGGCCACCACGAAGAGCAAAGCAGACAACCACTTAAAAGGCGGTGCCTCTTCCCTTCGTATTGCCAATGTAGGCGCGCAGTAGTGAGGGCACCACTTATTGGCCATGCGCCAACTTCATGTAATTTTTTTAGATAAAGGGTGCATTATTAAATTTTTAGGTTAACATCACGCTGATACAATTCATAAGAGTTTACATTCGGCATCTGCAAAGTATGGATACACACAACCACTTGAACAAATAAACAAAAAATGGCGTAATACAATTATGTAGAAACACGGTCTCTTCTTTTCGTTTTTGGCTGTGTGCACACTTGGTGCCTCGACTAATTCTTGACATTATGTTGGTGCAGCCCGGTGTAACTGGTATCTTTACATTAATTTATTTCCTTTGTCAAAAAAAAAAACTTGTAGCAGTGCCTAAGGCAATGGAAGGCCGATTCATTGACTACAGTGTCATCCTTGTGAGATAAAAATATCTCTCGTCGTCTTCTCCAACCATATACAAACCTCCATGCTAGTTATGATTTGCAAGTTTATTCTTGGGAAGTATTACACCTTTGTGGAGACACCACATGATTTTTTTTAGTTTTAGCCGCACCTTCATTTTTCAGATTTTTTGCTATTTATCGACTAGCATATCTGAATGAATGAGTGCTATATACATAGGATCCACTGATAAATTATCATCCTCATGTAGACTCCAAAAAAAAATCTAAGTCCCTTACGGCAATAAAGCCATTGCTAATTACACAAGAAGAGAGTTCCATGCTGCAAGCATTGATATGACTAAATCTCACATGAATGTCACATTTGGTGGAGGTCACGAAAAATGTAGTGATTGTGTCACTCTTGTGATGGACTATAGAGTAAAGAGCGTGATATGATATTGTTCCTAGGTAGCGGTATTCCTTAGCCACGGTTATCCGATCCTCACAGATCTGATTTCCTCGTCATCCTTGATACAAAATTATCCAAAACGGAAGAAATGTTTCTTCACAGCCATTAGACCAGCCCAGAAGTCTTGAGTCCCTGGTTTTCAATAAACATGTGACAACACCATTGAGACTATATGCTTTTTTCTCAGGATGACAATCCCCATCCTCCGTAAGAAGCTTGAACAACCATTTACAAAAGAGGGCTAAATATTTAACTTGGAGGTTGTGAATACCAAGGTCTTGCTAATCTCTTGGATGACAAACCACATTCCATCTAGCCAATCAATGTTTATTTTTCTCATTGCCACCTTGCCACAAGAATCTAGATCGAAAGAAATCCAATCTAGAATAACTCATTTTGTCGGTTGGAAGAATGATATCATATATAGTGCCATATTACTTAGTACTGAATTAATGAGACCAATCTTCCGCCGACCAATAACATTTTTCGTTTCGAACTAATTGGTCTTTTTTTAGGCGCTTCTCCACGTGTTTTCATTTTTATTCCCTAATAAATAAATCAGAATACTCAAATTGTAAACTAGACCTGCTCACAACCAAATTGTTCAAATATTAACCGACCGCTTCTTGGGATTCCCAAAACAAAACATTTTACTCCTATGGATATCAATTTTGAGCCCTAGTAGAAGACATCAATTACATTGAGGCTTCCTCCCTTCTCCACATGCTTTCAAGGTGTTTTAATATTAAATGGAACACAAGGGTTATCTCACGGAAAATTTGATCCCATCTTTTCCCTTCACATTGAGGTACACACATAACCGAGGAGGTAGCTTGGTTGGTTCCAGCAATTTCTCTCAAGTATCTGCAGCGAGCTTAATTTTTTCCCTAGACCTACACTTTTTAATGCATGTAAAAGTGTCAAATTTATTGTAATGTTTTTCATGCAATTATCCCTACAAAATGCTCATTAAATAGCATATTTGCACTCAATGATAAAACTGTTTTTCACAAGGATGATCAAATATTTTCTTCCTTGACCACTCATTCTATTTCTTGTTATGGTAGTCAACGCAATGATGGCTATTAAACTTGAGTATGGAGTAAAGAAAAACTGGATGGGTGATCCTTGTTTTCCTTCCAACTATAGATGGAACGGTGTGGAATGTAGCAACTCAACTAGTAACACTACAAGGATAATCTCTCTGTGAGTACTGTGTTGATGGTTTTTCATGACGCGTGTGCAAAATATGTATTATTTACCTTAAGATGGAATGTTAATATTCATACAGGGATTTGTCCAACAGTAAATTGAACGGATCAATATCTGCTAACTTCACATTGCTCACAGAGCTCCAATTTCTGTAAGTAAATTATATAATCCGGATGCCAATGGTATATAAGTTTTTGTTATGAAAACCTATACTTTTTCGTACCCACGTGTTTCCACTCTCTCTGTGAGTACTAGGATCATATAGAGAGGATTAGTGATATCTGGGGAAGTGCATTAAAGGGCATCATACCTTCCATAGCTCGATTATCCATAATAACTGACATTTCCATTTCATTTACAAAATATCCTAAAATTTTCATTTGAAATATATGGGAATTAGCTTTTAAATGTAGTCATGAGTGAAGAACACCAGTACGATAAAACTTGGATTTGTTAAAATGCTAAAAATATCTGAATTTTTATTTGAAATATATGGGGATTAACTTTGAAATCTGGATAGAATTCATGCATTTGTTACAATGCTAAAACTAGTGCTGAGTGTCTAAAACTACATGTCACTTTCTACAGGGATTTATCTGGCAATAGTTTGAGTGGCCCAGTTCCGTATACACTTTGTAAAAATAATGGAGGACCACTCGTTTTCAGGTTTGGGTTTTCTTCTTGAGATTTCCTTTTCTATAAATATGAATTGGGTTTGTACTTGAATGATGATTTTTAGGCAGCTAACAGCTCAAAATTACTTTTGTACCAAAGTAACGCTCAACCGGTTGAGAGGTGTAATTTCATTATTTTCAGGTCTGAATCTGGCGAAGATATGTGCAACCAAACCGTAATTTCGCCTCCGTCTCCGCCTCTGCTTCCATCTCCGCCTCTGCCTCTACCTCCGCCTTCGCCTCCATCAAAAATGAAAATAGCTATAATATCTATTTCAATAGTGGTCCCCATGTTGGTAGTGGTTGTACTTGTTCTTTCATGTCTGATTTGGAGAAAGAAGAGAAAGCCTAAAAGTACGTGATCTTCTCTTTCATAAGTAATATTAGCTATTAATATTAACTATATTTAGTGTTTACGTAATATAACTATCATTTGTGTAACCAGCCTCTACATATGATCCTACAAGTGTGCCAAAACCTAATAGTGCTCCAGTAAGTATAACAAGTAGAGGGGATCATGTGCACAATTCTGAAAATCGCCAATTCACATACAAGGAGCTGGAGAAGTTTACCAATAAATTTGAAAGGTGTATTGGGCAAGGAGGGTTTGGACTCGTGTACTACGGACGTTTAGAAGACGATACTGAGGTTGCTGTCAAGATGCGATCTGAATCATCGTCGCATGGGCTTGATGAGTTTTTAGCCGAGGTACTTCTTCCCCTAGCTAAAATAAATTTCAAATTGAAAAGCAAGTCGGATTATATTGTGATCTATTTCATTACGCAGGTCAATAGCTTGTCAAAGGTGCACCATCGAAATCTAGTTTCTTTGGTTGGTTACTGTTGGGAGAAGGATCATTTGGCGCTTGTTTATGAGTACATGTCCCATGGCAGTCTTTCTGACCATTTGAGAGGTTTGTCTGTTTACAAACTTAAGTAATGATTAAGTGATAACAAATTTTGTGGGTACCATAAATTACATACAAATTTCTATGCATTGTTTGAACTTAAGAGGCTCTTCAGTGATTTAAGATATTGTAGTACACAAATAGTTTGAGGATATCTACATATGTTTCTTTTGAAGTGCCTGCAATCATCAGTAACAACTATTCATGGCTGGGTATTCATTCTTGTCCATCTTTTTGCATAATGGCAACCGTGTTCTCACAAAGTAACAACCTTTTTTCATCTAAAGTATTAAAGTTCTGGTCAAAAGACTGTAAGAGAATGTAGCGGATTTGCAAACAAAGAAATATTGCATGAACGTATTTACTTTGACGTGTAGAGTTTTTAAAGCAGTTATGTTCTAACTCTTACTATGCTTTATATGAAGGAAAAAAGGGCATGGGAAAAACTTTAAGTTGGGGCACACGTGTACGAATTGTGCTTGAATCGGCACAAGGTATGGTATAGTGAAAGGATATATGTAGTTCTCACAGGATGGGTTATAGGTCATCTGATTTTCCTATCACTAAGAGACTTGATGTTATTTCTGTAGGCCTGGATTATCTTCACAAGGGATGTAGCTTGCCAATAATTCACCGAGATGTGAAAACCAACAACATTCTCTTGGGTCAAAATCTGCGAGCGAAAATAGCTGATTTTGGACTTTGCAAAACCTATCTTAGTGAGATGCAGACACACATATCAACCAATGCAGCTGGATCAGCAGGTTACATGGACCCCGAGTATGTGTCTTTCTACACTATATAAACTTTGTACCTCCTTCTCATATAGCTAGTAACTGAACATGAAGAAGACCACTGTGCAGTTTTGTTTTTGGTTCTTAACTAGTCCACTATGCCGAGTCAAGAAAAAGAATTACTAAAATAAAGGATTGGTAAGATGTGGCTTGTATATGAACAATTAAACAGTGTTGGCGATTAAGAAAAAGTAACAACCTTATTTTATCTAATTTATTATTTTTAAATTCAGAAGATTGTATGAGAATGAAATAGAGTTGCAATAATATTGTATTATGAACTTTGACATGTAAGATTTAGTGCAGCTATGCTTGTATATGAAGGAAAAAATAGTGTTATCTTACCATTTTTCCTTCATATAAAGAAAGATGAACTAACTGTTACTATGTTATGTATGAACTGTTGTTTTTTAGGTACTACCACACTGGCTGGCTCACTGAGAGCAGCGATGTTTATAGCTTTGGTGTTGTTCTACTTGAGGTAGCCACCGGTGAGCCTGCAATATTGCCAGGCCATGGCCACATCGTTCAACGCATGAAACAGAAGATTGCCGGTGGCAACGTTAGCATGGTGGCTGACGTTCAACTGGGAGGTGCCTATGATGTCAACTCCATGTGGAAACTGGTCGATACTGCCATGGCTTGCACAGCGGATGCTGCTAGTCAAAGACCAACAATGGCCGTCGTGGTGGCGCAGCTGAAAGAGAGCCTTGCACTGGAGGAATCAGGCGAGGACAGTAGCATCAGAGGAAGCTTCACGACTAATACTGGGGCCTCGGTGTCCACAGTTGGTCCATCAGCAAGATGAAACTATGAATCGCTCATATTTGTTTCATTGCATCGTTGATGGGCCTCTATTACAACCGGTTCTTGTGAATAGTTTGCATGTCAGGAAAACTTGTGTGCGGACGGGCATGTTATGTGTGTGTGCTGGTGCAAAACTTTCTTTCTCTGTGCAAAAAATAAGGTGTGGCTCAGCTAAACTAAGCTTTAATTTGCTTCAAATATTTGTTTGTAAGAACCTATATGCCGTGATTAGTTAATTGTTTTCCTAATTCTCACTCGATTAAGATTTCAGTTTAATGAAAAGTTTAACCTGTATTTTTTCTAAAAAATCTAAGTTAGGTGAAAAATTGCGATTTGGATATTTTAGAATTGATTGAGACAATTAATATTTTAACCCGGGAGGGTGAGAGGATCAAGGACCCGCAGGAGGCCAGCTTCCTGAGTTGGGTGGGTCCCATCTTTGGTAATCGAGGCGCGAAATTGGCTCTCACGTCTTCAAACCATGCGCTCTCCTCATGGGAGAGGTCTCCGGCCGAATGACTTTGTGTCATGTTTCTCTAGCCCTCCTGCTGGAACTTCTTCACGAACCTCAAAGCACCGATAGTGATACCCCTTATTGTTCTCTATCCTCACATCTCTCCCTCCTCACCCCCTTGGTGTTCGGCATGTCCTCTCTCCTCGATGGACGTGCACCATGCTTGCTTTATTTTTTGGGTTCAGAACTGACCTTATTTTGTGTGATGTAGTAGGCTTAACGGAGACGAATGAGTAACAACAGGATAAGAAGGGAATCAGCAGCTCGCTGAGGTAAAATCCCCACTCCTAGTGTCTATTATCCATTGGAGATGTCCTTTTCTGTGTGCTTTTTAGGGTTCACGGTGGCGCGGGAGAAGGCGAGCACAACGAGCTCACTGAGGTAAAATATCTACTATATCTCCTCTTTTTCTATAATTTTAGCCCCGTCTCTCTAAGACGCCAGCACCACATACGAGCATCGATCACTAACTCGGCGAGTTAACCCGTCGTCTATCTTGTTTATGTCCATGTTCATTATCTGCAGGTCATCCACAAGGCGTTATACTGGGATGCACTTGTGAGCATTTCTCCTACCTTCTGGCCAGCGAGGACGTTTGGCTACAGGCTGTGCTCGTTTGACGGCGGTCGTTCGAGCTATCTTCTGCCAACCTTTGGGGTGGCTGCATTCTAGAAGGATAGATGTTTAGAGCACCGATTTTTGAGTGGCTTATCTATGTATTCAACTTTAGTGATCCATGAATTGTAATAACGCTATATGTACTCGTAAACTTGCTGCAATATAAAGGTCGCGTGCATCATTTCGATGCAGAGGCCGGGGTAGCTCCCCTTTTCTAAAAAAATCTTGTTTATGTCCAATATGATCCGACATCTCTCTCTCTCTCTCTCTCTCTCTCTCTCTCTCTCTCTCTCTCTCTCTCTCTCTCTCTCTCTCTCTCTCTCTCTCTCTCTCTCTCTCGGATGCAGACACCAAACAAGTTGATGCGGGGCTTGTCAAGAGATATTGTGGCGCCGGCGAAGATGAGAACCACCCAGCGACTGTCTCTGATTTTGGTTTCTTCCTGTTCTTCCCTCTACGTGTTCTTTATATTTGCGCTGACAAAATATTAGTCTTCCACAAAAACAGTTCCAAACTTGATTCATGAAATTACTCTATGCATGCGTGTCGTGACAAGGCAGGCAACAGAGGAGAAGCGCCCATTATGTAGGTGTTTGGTTTGATTTACCTTTTGCATTTGGGATTTTGTTTATAAGCCATAAAATCACCTAAATAGGTTCTTTTAGCTTTGCTTTTTGCTTATGCCATTATGCAACAATATCCCGTAAAATCCAAAAGCCAAAGCCAAAAGAGTCTTTTTAGGCACTTTTATGGCTTATAAGCCAAAGCAAAAAATAAGCCTAACCAAACAGCCCCTATAACTATATTTTATCATGCTTCAAGGAAGAGTAGAAAACCTGGCCTTAGAGGGTTGCCATCCTCTTCCCCCTCTAGTGGTATGGGATAAACTCCTTGTTGATTGCTATGCAAGTCAAAATGAGATTTCAACTAAAATGGCCGTGACAAAAACCTTCGATTTCGAATGTTCCAAAAACCGAATTAGAGGAAGCTTATTTTATATGTTTTGAGTGATTTAATCTATCGGTCATTTTGAGCAGTCTTCACTCAATTTGGTTTATCCATTTAGCCATACCAATGAAAACAATGCAAGTCGCCGCCCTTATGATGTGGAAACCTTCCTTTTTGGGTGCAAGATAGACAAAATGGAACAAGGATGTTTTACATGTTCTATATATTTTGTTCTTGCAGTCATTTTGAGTGCTCATTCTCTCAAATTGGTCCAGTTGCTTAGTAGTAGCAATGAAAACAAGTTCATTTCCTATGACGTGTAGCTTTGTTTCCGCAAAAAGATCTTTTTTTATTCCCAGATTGACTGAATTGAGGAAGATTATTTTTGTGGCGCCCTGACCTGGCTGTTATACACTGATGTAGTGTGTCACCGGTTAAGCGATACAACCGGAGGTTACGGGTTTACCAATCCCCGGCCAAAACCTTTGGCAGGCGTTGCTCGGAATGGATCATCGGCAACACAACACCCCGATTGATGCCTTAACACAGGCACAACCCTCAATGCATAATAGAGAGACCAAGACTTGTGGAACAACTGGCACATCACAGACTCTACGACACAAATCATATAGTTCAACTCTTAATATAGAGAAAGATAGCAAATGACAACCAGAGGTCACTGACCCAACATTACATCAAGCGGAAGCAAATTAGGTTGTTCTAAACAACAAGAACCAACATATGGCCTAAGAGGCCTACAGATAAACATCACAACGCCAGCTGTTCCAGGATGTCCCAAGCTGCCACCTGGGAACACCAGACTACTCGTCGACGTCCACAAAGAACCCACCTTCGAGGTCAGTGAAGTGCTCCTCTGAAACAAAACAAACGACGTTGAGTTCGACGAACTCGCAAGATTATATATAGAGCATTAGCTCGATGAGGCTTTCAAGGTTGTATGGCTGTTTTGCATAAAGCTGATTTTATTTGTGAAAACATGACTCAAAGGCATCGACTATTCAGAGTATTTTCAAAGAGAGGTAAGAAGTACTCTTTCTTTCATCACCTTACTCACCATAAACCATTAACATCAACCATTGTACCTGTTCATCAAAGGCACCTCCCCGAATCACCCTCGAGGAAGCTCACCTTGCAGCTGTGAGTGGTACCTCTAGTACCCAGTTTTTAATCATTCCGTTAAAGTTATTCTATGATCTTACCTTCACTTCCCAAGTCATCCATAACCGCGGACACGGCTTTTCGAAAAGATTTAACCCTGCAGGGGTGTACAAATGTTTGCCACGCGTACCGCCCGGCCCATTACCTAGCTTTTAGCTCTCTTCCTTGGAGAACCGGCTGGGTGGGAGCGGTGTCGACTTCTCCCCCGTTAAGGACTTTCCAGGATCATCAGTGGCGGCAGGACTGCCGGGATCACAACACCCGCCCCACGGCCACTCATTTTCCTAACACCACCATCCTCATACCATTCTCAGCCACCAACTCACGCACGCGCAAATGGAAGCCCGAACTAGAGGACCCTGGCTAGCCCCGCTCGAGTTATTTAGTCTATGAGGGTTCCTGCAAATGCATAGGCCTCACGCATGGTTGCACGCTCAGTCTTGGTTCAAGAGGTATAGAACTCGCACCTAGGCGGCGAGAACGAGACAAAGCACCACAACCACAGTGGCCTCTCATCCCCACCTTTAAGCATTTTATTATCCGTCACCACAATTTCCTCCACCAACACCCATCATCTCAACACCTGTTTCCAACAACACATATATCCATCGTATAGCTATGCATATAACTAGGCATGGCTAAGCGTCACATAGCATTTATAAGTAGCTCGGCCAACAACACAAACCTATGGATAATAGGAGGGGAAACAGATAATGGCATAGGGAATTAATGCAACTATAGGATACTCTAATCCGACAAAAGTTGACATTTAGAACCGCATGCAATATTATAGTGGAGAAAATATTTGCGGAAACATAGGATAAGATATGCTCATAGGGGGGGGGGGGGTTACGCTTGCCTTGGTCAAGGTGCTGGTAGTACGGCTCTTCGGGGTATTGCGGAGTAACCCCGTCGGCTTGATCTATCGAAACATAACACGGAAGAACAAATCAACCACCACACATGTGTACCATGCAATGCACAACCACATGATGACATGACAAGTTTATGCAAAGATGGCATCATTTAGTTTATCTAGCAAAATTAAATGGAGAGCCAAATAATTAGTGCAATTATTTGGAAGCAACCCCATATTTAGCTTAATGACCACATTGTTCATCCATTACCACATTACCAAGAAGTGGCTCAAATATGCATGAACATGGCATGATTAGATATGTTTTGTTCTTCCGATCATTTTGGTACCTCATTTGTAATTTTCCGAGTACCGATGAATAAATAGTGAATTAAATAATTATTTGAATTTAATTCCTTTTCACCGATTATCGATTGACATCACGGATAAAAGTTGTTGTCATGATGTGATCTTAGCATGGTTAGATAGCATTGGAGTTGCTGATCACTTTGATATTTTGTACACCGAAATCGGATGAACCAAACAACAGTTATTGCATTTGTAAAACAAAAGAAAAGGAAACGGGAAAAACTGTGTAGCCGGCCCACAGCCCGGTTGGCCGGTTTACAGGCCGGCCAAGGTCCAGAGAGGCCCGGCTGTCAGCCCGGCTAAGGCCGGTTTAAAAACCGGGCAGCAGACAGAGGAGGCCGGCCTTCTGGCCGGTTGGGCCGGCCCAGAGGCCGGGTGGGCGCCAGAGCGAAGCGGCACTGAGGCCGGCCTCGGCCGTTCTCTCGACCGGCCGTGCGCGGAAGGAAAAAAAAAAGGCGACGACGCCGTGCGGGCGCAACTCCGGCGAGGGCACGGCGGGTGGAAGCGTGGGGAGAGGGAAGAGGGGCGTTGGCACGGTGAGCTCACCCTCAGGACGACGGAGGGGTCGGCGACGGCGGTGGTGCAACGGCGGCGACGGATTTGGGCGGCGGAGCCGCGTCGGGGGCGGAGAGGAAGTTGGTCGGCGGCGGCGATTCACGGCGACTCAAGGCGATTCCTTGGGTGGAGAGGGTGCAGGCCCTGCGGCGGCGACGTGGGTCAGCTTCGATTGGCGCGGCGGCTCCTCAAACGGCGACGGCGAGCGCGGCCATCTCGAGCATCGCCGCGGCCATGGAGGGAACAGACGAGGGAGAGGAGCAGGTGTGGGGAAAAAAATGGGGAGCAGTGGCTTCGGGTGCGTGCTCCGCGTGCAAGTAGAGGCAGGGGGGGCCTGGCGACGCGCGGGTGCGCCGCGGCACGGTGGTGCGGTCCGGCGGGAGCAGCACGTCGCCCCGGGTCGCTACAGGAAGAAGAGATGAAGTTTTTACACTTTGCCCCCTGGACATTTTAGAATCATCACGAACAAGTCCTTTCTCCTTTAATTTTAAAACCAGAAACATTTCCCTGATTTTCGTCAGGCACCAAAACATTTTATAAAATTCTGCAAAAATTTGGGTAGCCTCCCAATAACATGTAGAGGCACCACAAAATTTGGGGTTGCAAAAATAAAATGTTTTGACCACGTTTGTTCATAGGGTTCGTTTAGAGCAATTTTGGCTAAAATCCAAATGTTGCTTACTTGGGAAAATTATAGCAATTGAGAAATATTATTTCCAAACTCTTGGAACTTCCTTGACAAATATGAGATGTCAAAGTATTTTTGTTGTGAAACCTTGAGTGTCTCATATTTTGGAGATTTTGTTGAAACAAGTTCAACATTGTGTTCCTCAATGTTGCCAAACCCATTTTGTGTGTGTTGTTTAGCAATGTAACAAGGATGCTATGATGCAATGGGGCATGTATGAAGCAAAAGTGAAAATTTTCTACAGGTTTTTAGGTTCTCAGCTTTGGGCTGTTACAATTTTAGATGTTCTGTACGGTTTATTCTCACGGTCATTTTGAGTAGCCATTCTCTCAATGTAAAAGCTTCTCTGTCTAGTGACATGTAGCTGCGTGGGTGCGATTGTGCGTGCGTGTGCCAAGGTTGTTACATCGAGGTGTTGTATTATTCGGCCACAACGAGGAATACGAGCTTCTCATTTGGGTAGGCTCGGTCGATATCTGTGTGTACCCAAACCTGTTGTTGGACAAGAGAGAGGAATTACTGAAGATATCTTGATGAAGCTACTCTGGTGTGCACCACGCTGATACCTGGCGGAGCACACTAACCAGATGTGCTAGTTCTTACTGTTCAATAATGGAAGAGTATGGCCACGGGTAACATCAGCTCAGTGACCGATGTGCGTCTCGGTGGTGCCTACGAGGTTACCTCCATGTGGAAAGTAGTCGACACGGCCATGGCGTGTACAGCAGATACTTCTGATCGAAGGCCAACAATGGCTGCGGTGGTGGCACAGCAGGAGAGCCTGGCACTGGAGGAAGCTCGCGAGGACAGCGGGGTCAGGATAAGCCCCGCAACTCCGCAAGTGATCCTGCGGCCTTTGTGTCCACATGCATTTGGTCCCTCGGCAAGATGAAGCTGCGACTATACCCGGATTACTTTGGCAGAAACAAGATGTGTGTGTATTACAACGGTGTTTTCTCCCGTGCTTCTAAATTATTCTCGTGTTAAGGCAAACAAATATGTGTGTTGTGTGTGTAAATTAAAAATCCTGGTGCATTTGGTTTTATGTGTGCAAAACAAACAATAAGCTTAGAGCTGAGATTACAGCTTCAGATACAGAGCTACTTTCCATGCTCATATGTACGAACCTACGACTTGAAAACTCTAGTTTGATAAAAATATGGTGCAATATGATGCATTATTTTGCTTCCATGTTTATTTGACTTCCTGTTGTTATTCCTTTGATCTGCTATTTCCACGATCCAGGATTCAAAGCTCTGGTTTGCAAATTGGTATACCACTCTACAGTTAATTTTGCAGAAAATGCAGCTGGTATGGGTATTCGTGTCCTCTGCCGTTGCAATTGTAATGGTGGAGGTAAACATACCATGATATTCCTTTATTTCAGAACACTGGATAACAAATCAAAAGTCAAGACCAAATGTGAACTTTTCAGAATTGGTGATAGGCTTTCGTGGGACCGTGGGAGGACATGACACCACCGGTTCACGCTCCTCTTTTTTTTCTTTTTCTTTTTTTTTGAACAAGGGGAAGTACCAGAGGCGCCAATTTCATTTCAGATCATGTACAAAGTACAAGCTGGAGTACATAGCCAAGGAAGCTGGCATTTTGCAAAGCTACATAGCTCATTGGCCATTCCTATGGCTGAGTTGTTGCAACTGAAGACAGGTTCACACAACCTTTGTTTTAGAACCTGATGAGCATGGTTATGAGCACCGGCGTTGAGGTCTCTGGAGATGTGATACACTCTCGTCTGGAGGGCTTCAGAGACCTGGAAGTAAATCAAGTAATTCACCATGTATCCTCTAATGTCCCAATTCACCTGATCAGCACCAAGGAGCCTGTTCATTCGTTACAAAAAGCACCAAGGAGCCTGTTCGGTGCCGCACGGCGACCGTGAGATTGTCTGTTAAGAAGGTGACATGACGAATCCGGAGGAGGCCTTAAATTTTCGCTGCCAGGATAAGAGTCGAAGCTTCAACTTGGATAGGGGAGGGCGTCGGTGCTTCTGAGGCCTGCAGAAGAATGGTGATGTCTCCACACGTGTTGCTGAACTGAACAAAGGCTCCAATACCTGTAGTGTCGTCATCTGCATTGCCAGAAATTTTCATGTTCTTCAAGGAGGCGTTAGCAATGACTCTTGTAAGTGCAACCAGAAGATCAGACCTGACGGTGTTTCCCTATGCTAGAATTGCATCTCGCGTCTGGAGTTGTTAGCTCGGTAGGTATCGATCGATTGGGACTATATTCTGTAGAGAAATGACTTGGCCTGTTCCCTGTTGGGCCTTGTGGTCTTGGGCCAATTGCCCCACGACTGGTTCCCTCTTCCCCTGCTCGTTCTGTTCGCGTGACCGAGCAAGAAAGGTGGAGACAGAGCGAGAAACCGTGCTGGCGGCGGCGTGACCTTCTGAGCGGGGGCCGGGCAGGCGAACGGCGGAAGGGAGGAGGGACTCGGGACTTCGGCCAATTGCCGGGAGCCAGGCGGGCAGTGCAGCGCGTTTCTCCAGCGAGAAGCCGGCGTGGGCGGCTGGTCCTGGCGACAGCGCGACGGCACGGCCCCGCGGCTGAAGGGCGGGAGGTCTCCGCCCTCGCCACTTTAGATTGATTTAGACCGAAGATAAACAAGAAGGGGGAAAGGGCCAACAAACGAGGGAAGGTAATTTTTATGAATTTTTGCATTTGGTACAGTTCTTGTGTTATTTGATGCATTTGTGAAAGTGGAAATGTTACATAGATTTTGTTAGCACTAATCTTGACTTAGTATAAGTTAGTTAGTGCATGGCCTGAGTTAGCTAGCTGCATTTAGCGAGTTGGCCGAGTCGTGCGTGGCTGTTGAGAGAAAGATGCTCACGGGTGCATGTACTTAGAGCATCTCCAGCAGCCTTTGTAAAATTGCCCAGGATTTGTAAAAACTGTTTTTTTACAAATTGAGGCCAAAAAACAAGCTCTAGCAGCCTTTGTATAAATGGTCCCCACAGCAAAAAATTTACAAAGTTTGCTAAAACTACACCCTCTCTTTGCATATTTGCAAAGTCCCCAGCCACTTTGTAAACTTCCCAAAGGCAACGCGGGAGAGGAAACCGCTCCCGCTCGGAAATTTCACGGCTGAGCCGCCGTTCGCCGCCCCCCCCCCCCCCCCCCCCCCCCCCGCCGCCGCCTCCCACGGGTACACCGAGCCTCCACGCCGCCCCGCCCCTCATTTCCCCGGCCACACGAGCTCCGACGTCGTCGAATCGAGCTCCCAGCCCCGCCCGCGCCCCCTCGTGATTGCGGCGACCTGCGCGACCGCAGCAACCTATGCCGCCTCCGCACGTCGTCTCCTCTCCGGCCCCGCCTCGTCTCGTCTCCGGCCCCGCGCCGCCCGCCTCGGCGCCTCGTCTCCGGCCACCGCCCCGCCTCCGCGCGTGCGGCCGAATCCGGCGCGGCCCCGCCGCCGTGCTTGTGCGCTCCAATCACGGGTCAAACCTCCGCAGGAGGAAGAAGGTGGAACCGTGTGGCTGACAGAACAGCCCCACATGTCATTGTAATGTGCACAGGATTTTACAATCCGGATATGCAAAGGCTACAAAAGCACAAAACTTGTTGGCTTTGTAAACACTCTCTCTCTTCTTGCTATATCAAGTTTTTACAAATCCATTTTACAAATTCTGTTGGAGATGCTCTTAGTGGTTAGTTAGGCATGGGTTAATGGCCGGTGTGGCCGGCTAGCTAGTGCGTGCGTGTGCTATTTAAAGAGCAGGCATGGGGCTGTGCAGGTAGAGCCAGAGAAGAGGAAGATGTAGTTTAGAGGTGCAGTTTCCGCATGCCGAGTGTGGCTCGGCTGGTCGCGGAGACAGCTCCCTCAGCGCTGCAAGAGCTCCTCTGGGTAGTACTGCGTGTGTGCGTGTGTATCTCCATGTAATAGTGCGTGTGCCACTGCGGCCTCCATGTATGTGCTTGAGTCGTTGAGAGAAATAAAGCCAAGATACAGGCGTTTGTGCGCCGGGAAAACTATTGGTGTCTCCTTCGTCTACCTCTGGCCAGCGTTTGTGTCGCCGGGAGGCTGCTCGGCATGTGTCGCTGAGGAGGGTTTGGCCCCTACAGATTTTTCTAATGTTGTGCAACAAGATGTCCGATGACTCGGTTAATAAGTTGATGGTGCACTACATTTTTTTAATTTACAGTTGCTAAACCCCCCAGGTAATGGTGTGCTACATCGAGCAAGAGATATTTATAAATCTCAAACTTCGTAAAGTTGAGGAAGATTTTCAAAATGTGGGTAATTTTCATTAGCTACGACTTCTGGATGGAATTTTTTGTAGGTACTTCTGGATGGCATTGATGCTTCATTATCGTTATCTTTTTTTGGGTTCTATATCTATTGAAATATGTTCATATTTTTTATTATATTGAATGGTTATGTTAAGAGTCATATAAATACTCTAGACTATTTTGGTTTTTGCATCACTTTGTTTATGCTTCGAGTTCGCCCGACCTAATTTTTTTCCGTCCTTCGCCACTGCCTCGTTCATCCCGAAAGATTATCATTTATTGATTTCCAAAGGCGTCGGTTCGCACTCCTTGGCAGTTAAAAATTGGCATAGCCTCATGTATGCGCTTTGCCATAACTACACCATGCAGTTCGAATGGAACATGGCATTCTATGAGCGTTGTGTGAATTCTTGACCAGGAGCGATTTTACCGGGTAGGCTTCGTGAGGAGACTAGCCTGCATTTTTGCAAATAAAATATCAAATATACATGCATTTTTGCAGAGAAAATATCAAATATGAGCATTCTATGTATGTTGTCATGTTCATTGCAATGACTACCTTGCTGGTATCACTGATTGTGTGTATCTCCGTCCAAAAGAAAATTGTTCATATGATTTCGGAGGCGGGCTAGTAAGAGAAATATCTTTAAAATCTAGCATTTGTAGTTCGGCGAGATGGTGTGCTCTTGTGGGTTTCTTCTTTGGCTTTCTTCTATGTGTGCTTTTTTCTCTCAAACTTCGTATGTTCACCTTGCCAAGTTTGAGTGATGCCCGAACCGACATGGGAGGATTCTATCGTGGTAATCAACAGACCTCGGGTCCTATCTCAGCTTGTGTGTGGTCTCCTGTAGTGCGACAGTGTACCCATGAATTCGCCAATGGAGAACACCCTCAGGGTTCCCCTCCCCTATCTAACCCTCATCTCAGGTTTAAAGGGTTGGTTTATTAAGAGTCTTTGGTGTGATGTGGTGATTTTTGTTCTTTCCCGCTTGTTTGATTTTTTTGCTGCATTTAGAATATAAATCTTGTCGTTTCTTTAAAAAACGATATGAGGATGCTGTCTTCAAGCCCAATAACGTTGAAGGTATATGCCAACTATATACAAGGTCAATCTGAGTAGCTATTACATAGATAGATCATCACATTTATATATTTCCAGTTGTGTATTATCGTCTACTTAATCTTAATGGGGGAGCACATCTTTCCCTGCTTTGGACATTTCAGTATCTTAGTAGGAGAACATGTCCAGTAGTGCACCAGACATCAGTTTACATGTTCAGAAGCTTCAGAAAAATAGTGTGCATAGATACAACATGTATGTAGCACTCTAGAAATCTTCAACTCTATATTTGAGAACGCAACTGGATATAAACAAAAATTATTATTTTAATATCGGTAGTGCTAGCCATGTTCAGATTAGCCAATAGTTTTTACAAAGACAACTGTTCTTTTTTTATTCCCGAGCTGCGTTTCAATTTTTAGCTGGAATTTTACAGATGTTTTGTCTACAACTCTACATGCTGTTTTTTCATATTTTCTATAACTTTTTGACAAGGGTGCAAGGTTGGGTGCGACAGCACCACAAGAAGGTGCAACTGGATATGTTCTCATCGTAATAGATAACTAAAATATATGCACCTTGGTCAAAATATTTTAATTAGACGTGAGTGCATGACCATTAAAACAAGATTTTCACCTTATTTAATTTCCTCGACTTTTGGCTGGACTTCAGCCAAATAAACGAAAAAACTATTGTTTTCATAGTTTTCCATAACTTTAAGGTAAGGTTACAAGGTTTAGGTGCAGCACTACCACAAGGATCGGTGCCACTAGATCTTGTCTGAAAGAAAAAGCATCGGTGCAGCTAGATATGTTCTTGTCGTAAGTTACTAAAATATATGCATCTTGGTCAGAATATTTTAGTTAGACATTAGTGCAAGACAAATCCAAATAAGATTTTGACCTTGTTTAATTTCCTCAACTAGATATGTTCTCATTGTAGAAGGTACTAAAATGTATTGCATCTTGGTCAAAATATATTAGTTAGACATGATTGTAAGACAAAGTCAAACAAGATTCTCACCTTGTATAATTTGCTCAACTTTTGGTTTGCCCAGTGGCCGAGAGAGAGGTATGTCAGTTATTATTAAGAAATTGTGCCTGGCGTACATATAATTATTAAGCAATGCTGACGCGAACATACAACTCACATCTCAAGGTGGCCCCAATATATATATACGTAAGGCATTGCTCAATTTGCCGGAGCCATTGCGAATTCGGCGTAGAGTTGTTGTTTCAATGGTGCCGCTTGTTTTGTTTGCTGCATTCGTGCTAGCAGCCACAGCAGTTCATGTCGCTGGTCAGCAAGGTAAAACAATTCCCAGTAGTGCATCGATCATATGCTTGCAGGTCAATCGGCTTCCTCGGCATCTACGCGTGTTGTGGTCTTTCATCAGTCACCACGACTAAAACCCACAGCTTTTGATATTCCGACTTTTTTTTTTTTTTGCGAATGCCGACTCTTTTCATCTTGGCTGTGGTGTAGGTCAATCGGGCTTCCTCAGCATCGACTGCGGCATGGACGCCGCATTCAACGACCGCAGAGACATCTACTCAGACATCACCTATGTCTCCGACGGTCCGTACGTCGACGGCGGGGAGAACCACAAGATTGCCGCCGATCACATGCGCAGTACTTTCGGTGACGTCTCCCTGCAAACGCTGAGGAGCTTCCCGTCCGGCTTGCGGAACTGCTACACGCTCCCCACCAAGAGCGGCGCCAAATACCTGGTCCGGATGGAGTTCTTCCACGGCAAGTATGAGGGCACGAGCAGCTCGTTGTCGGTGCAGTTCGACCTGCACCTGGGCACCAACTACTGGGGCACGGTCTTTGCCCGGAACACGACCGACGACTGGTATTCTGAGGCGGTGTTTGTCGCGTGGGCGAGCTGGGTGCCGGTGTGCCTGGTGAACAAAGGCACCGGCACGCCGTTCGTCAGCACATTGGAGCTGAGGCCGCTTGAAGCCTCGCTTTATCCGGACATCACCACCGACGTGTCCATGTCCACGTATGACAGGAGAGATATGGGCACAAACTCTTTTTCCCGGTATGTTCGAAACTCTGGTTATCCTGATATGGAACTAAAATCTCTTCTGTTTTTTGGGCACACTTCTTCTTTTTTCAAAATGTTTGGCTGCATAAACCCGTAAGCTACAATCCTAGAGCACTTCTCCGGTAGGTTTCTAGAATGACAACGAAGGTTCGAAAATCAGAACAAAAAACCACATGCATCTAAATGTTTCTTACAAAATATGATCCGTTACGTGGCAGCGAAATTTTACAAGTACACATCTTCCTTTCCTTTTGTGCATTTCGTAAATTTTTATGTTTCTATGTAAAAGCCCGGTTGGCCGGCGACGGCGGGAATCAATTGTCCTCTCGCGTGGGAGGCCGTGCGGGGATCTTTTTTCTACTCCCTCCGTTCACAAAAGGATGTCTCAATCTTCTCTAGATTTATATGTATGTAGACATACTTTAGTGTGTAGATACATCCAAATTTAGATAAACTTGAGACATCCTTTTATGAACGGAGAGAGTAATTGATACGTATCTAGACGTATTATTTTTGTTTTTTTAAAGAGTGAAACGCACCCGATGTCACCAAGTTGCACGAAATGAAAGGATTGGTCACCAAGTTGGAAAAGCTCAAAACTTGGTCACGAAGTTGTGGAATAGCAAATGTTTGGTCATTCCGTCACGACGTACGTTAAGCCGCTGACGTGGCAGTTTGTTTTTTACAAAGCCCCCCTTTAATTTATATTTCTTCCCAAACTAGATCCTTTTTTGAAATAGAAAAGAAATACGCAGTCAGCACAACGTCAGCAATGGCTGGCTGCCCTCCTGACGACCAGGGCTCGACGAAGGAAGGAGCGAGAGCCTTCCCAACGGGGCGCTTTGGACGTGCACGAGTGCGGGAACCAATTTTGTGGCGGCGCCGCCCTTTTATGGTGTGTCCAACGGCAAGCTCTTGCGGCGGCCGGAGGAGGCGCACGGCGGCGAGCTGAACCAGAGCGAGAGGGAGACGGAAAATGGTCTCCCGAGCACCGCAAGCTCACCATGAGCGCGTAGGTATGGCGGACGGTGGCTAATCGACAGCGGCAATCTCTGGCTGGAGACGAGGAAGACGGCTTGATTCCGGCGGCTCCCGGCCGCCCCGGCAAGCACGGCTCACAGAGGATTAAGAACATGCCACGGCGGAGCTCCAGAGCATCTCGGTGGCCGCAGGGATTGATGAAAACGTCGGGATCGACCGCGCCCGTGCGCCCTTTGACGCGCGGCGACATGGAGGCCCTTGAAGCCATCGATGTCGGCCTTGGCCGTGGCGTGCTCCTAGGCGCCCTTCTCCGTCCACGCCTAGCGCACCTGCGCCTCGGCTTGTCCAGGCAGGACGGCCCGCAAGCGTGGAGACGGCCGGCAAGAGCAGCTGTGCTGAGGGCCGAGCGGGATGCCATTATAATCAGCTAGTAGCAGCTCCTTGTGGCCTTGACGCTGGATAGATGCAGCGTATTCTTTTGGAACGGGACATGCATGCGCTGATGCGCGGACGAATAATCTGTCCGGTAATTAGAGGAGCAAGATTTGATTCCACTGCTTGCATTGGCAAGCCAATTGATCTGCGGATGCATGGCAGGTTGGTAGCAGGTTAATTTCAACTTCGTCGTGGCGTAGCTATAGGTGGCGCAGGTGCCGGAGGGACTCGCGGAAGCTGCCGTGCGCGTCGGCGAGGCAGAGGAAGTCATACAGCCAATGCACGAGCGGCGGAAGGAGGCCGAGGGCACGACCGCGTGCGGCCGCGTCACGGCTGCCAGCAGCTCAAAATCAGAGGCGACGCGTCCCGGCGACGGCGGCCGGCGGGCACCGCGTCAGCCAACTATGCACTGGGAAAAAATAAATATGAAAAATGACCTAACAATTAGAAGATACAAAAGTTTAAGGAGTTTTCTATAAAAAAACAAACTGCCACGTCAGCGACTTAACGTCCGTCGTGATGACCAAACATTAGCTATTTCACAACTTCGTGACCAAGTTTTGAGCTTTTCCAACTTGGTGACCAATCCTTTCATTTCGTGTAACTTGATGACCTCTCGTGCGTTTCACTCTCTTTTTAAAGGTTAACCAATCTAATATTTTAGCGTGTTGACAGTACGTACTGAAGTGGTCTAAACATCATATAATTTGGAACAAGGGAGTACTGTATCACGTTCTTCTCTAGGTGTACGTGCTTTTACGGTGATTATATTAGCAAAGCTCCCCCTGTCCACCTCCATGGGTCGGTCGCATGGCTACCCATTTCGTGTGGGCTATCTGCCTCACTCATCCACGCGGGGCTTACCGTTTTTTTAGGGAAAGCCATTCGGTGAGTGATACTGAAATAAACTTACATAGTTTATTAGTTTCAGAAATAGAAAGCTAGGGGATCATCATCCAGAAAACAATCAACATGATTAATGAAACTATGCCTAGATAGCTCATGTACCGACATGTACGACCTCATTGGCTTCCCGATAGCAATGTCTGAAAATGATCTTTCTAAAATCAGATGATAGGATCCAGTCATCCAGAAGTCATAAAAATGCTGATGAGGATGTAGCAGAAAAACCACCAGTGATCATCGTATCAATGACCCGCAAATTATCAAAATGAATAGTGAAACTGTTGCCCCCAAGATGTTCTGTCACACTAAGCCCCTCTCTAAAACCGTAATTGATTAAGCTTCTGCCATGAAGGCGTCAGCGACAAAAAAAAATCCCGGCCGAATCTCTAGAGTCTAGCCACACTTCTCAGGCTTCCTTTCCCTTGCTCCTCAGCATACGTAGCATCAACACTCGTCATTAGACCAGCCACGGTGTGTTGTAAACGCGAACCAAAGAGCACTTTGAACCGGTTCCACACATTGCGGAGCACCGGTTAAAAGCTTCTGACAACAAAAGCGGAAGAACATGTTGGGGGCTCGATAGAATAAAATACTGATTTTCTAGCTAGCACTAATCCTCGCCGAGCGTCGGATATGGGTATCCCACACCATGTCCCGGCGGTGCCGAGCTGGTGGTCCAGACAGCTGTGGGGCTGGGGAGGCGAGATTACCGGTGATAATTGAGCGTCAACTTCGGTCATGGTGGGCGATGGCGGCACCCCAAGGAGCCGATACCTTGTCGAAGGCATCGTTGTTGCATCTCTCGTCTCCTTGCTCTGGATGCTCCGAGGGAAGCCCTAGATATGCGCCTCCCGGACCGGACGATTGCGGATTCATCAGTGTTGTACTGCCACTTGTGGGCATCGTTTTGGAGCACGTGCTGGCTGGTGGGGTCTAGAAGTGGAGTGGTGTTGAATCTACCACATCGACCACAGAAAGACTCGGCCACATGTGGTGCAGCTAGCGGGGTCTCGACGACGGACGCATGATGATGAACACATGCAGGGTGGGGTGCTATTTTGCACCCTGGCAGCATCGATGGAAGCTCTGGCACGAGTCATGGATTCGATCATCGTTCTAGAGATGGGTTTCACAGAAGATGGCGAAGGAAACATCTGGAGCATGAGCATGAGGCTCTATCTCTAGATTTAGCCAGGAAGCCGGCGGCGCGGTGTCCAGTGCATAAGGCCCCTTTTCCCTCTATTGTAGTGCTAGTTGGTGGTGCGTTGTCACCTTGTTTGGAGGCTTCGGCTTGTATGATTGTTGTAAGGCTTTTGATAGTCTTTTTCAATAAATGAAATAAATCAAGCCCTTATGCATATCTTCGATGCAGAGGCTGGGTTAATCCCCCTTTTTGGAAAAAAAGAGAAGTGGTTATGGGCAAAAAAAACTTTTAATGCCATAGTTAAGAGAGGTACACGATGTAATGGGTGTTATTTTTTAGAAAACAATTCTATTTTGTGGATTAATCAAATAAAGTACATCAAATTAAGGACAGCGGGACAACCAAGATCACTAATGAACATAAATTTACATCAAGATACATTAAAGGTGTCGTCTTTCTTTCATTTATGTATATCTCGATTTTGCTCTATGCTTTTGGTGGAAAAAAAATGCGGACGATCAAACTGCACAAGCCGGATTTGGTGCAGAGATGTGATGATTTTGATTTTGTGTTATTTACACATAAACTTTTGTGAACCATTTTAAAACAATTTATAGACTTCTCGAATCGTTTGTCAAATCGTTCTAATGTTTCATTGAACTAGCATCGGATATTGTGCACAATTTCAAGCTTTATATTTTTTTGATAAAGGGAATATATTGATATCGTGAAGATACTTCAAGCTTTATATATTTTGATCTCACAAAGAAAATAGTCCGCTCTAATTTATTTTCTCAATTATGGTATTGTCTTGCATGAAGGTTTCCCGGCGATCCACATGACCGCTACTGGGGTTGGAAAACCAACTCATTGTGGACAAACCTTTCAACCCAAGAGACCATCAAGTTGGACGACAGCTTCGCGGTGCCCAACCCCGTTCTTCAGACAGCCATCGCTCCCGTCAACAATGGAACGGTGCTAATTGTCAAGACATGGGAATCATACATAACTTCATATGAGTTTATGGTGTTCCTCCACTTTGCCGACTTCCAAAACAACCAGCTCCGGCAGTTTAACGTCTACATCAACAATGAGGTCACTTACCAGTATAGCCCCAAGTACCTGACCGCTTCTTCAGTGCAAAATTCTGGGTGGTACAGAGCTACCGACAGCAAGTATAGTGTCATTCTTGCAGCCACCAATATATCGGTGCTGCCCCCGATGATCAATGCATATGAGATCTACAACCGCATCCCCCACGACACTCCAAGGACGTCCTCCGAAGATTGTGAGCTCTCTTTCTTTCTCTGCCGCCCGATTCATATATCGTCACTAAAGTCAGTTGATTCATGTTTTTTTCTAATATTGTGTTCAATATGGTCATGAACACCTAGCGTCTAATGTAGTCCAAAAGAGTAGTAAAAAACCGTGACTATATATAAAATATTCGTCATTTAGGGCTAGACAAAATGTATGACTAGTTCAAAGAACACGTTATAACTTGCATGTATATCTAACCACGCAGAAGTAGAAAATACATCAACTGCATACGGATGATGATGTTGCAACCCTGTAGAAGTGCAAAACAGGTGCACTGTTATTGAACGATGTGAATTATACTATAAGTTATATTTTTGAAACAAACACATGATATGGGAACATAGTTGGTCAAATGAGTAGACTTCGGATACAAGAGAAGGACGGCAATAAGACAGGTTTGGCTTCTGAGGAATCTACAGAACACATCCCTTGACCCGGACGTTGTGCTTGGAGAATGTCCATGGAGCACAGTCCCTGTCCTTGTCCAGATATGCTGGAAATATGCCTTCTAATATTATGTATGAAAGCCCGTTAATGCAAACAGTGATCACAAAACTGAACATGCCAGTATCAACAAATTAATAAACAAGCAAGTATGTCACATAAAAGCAAAAAAAAATTGCAGGCACATAAAAGCAACAAAAATGTCTCCCATAGGCACAAGTTACAAAACTCAGTTTTTGTAATGCAATGCATTTCTGTGAAAGTATTCAGATCACCAATACACAATATTGTAGTAGTATTCCTGTTACAACACAAGAATTCGTATACACACTTCCACTTTCACCAAGACCCCACATATAGATGTACTATAGCCGCAGCCATCTATAGCTAGCTATTTTTGAATTTTATGTATAATTATATTACCTAATGCGATCTGAAAATTCTTATGTTTATGAAAATTTTAAAATTGAGTTTGTGCAATAAAAAATTGTTTGTGTGAAATACAAAATGATATAGTTGGCCTACTTTGTGTGAAAATTGGACAGGTGTCACTTTGCACCACATTTATCATACTTGCTTCACAAGGCACCCCACTTTGAGAAATTTAGAAAACAAAAACCAATTGTTGTAAACAAAAAATGATAAATCTTCTTTCCAGCTTTGTTTAGGATGGTAAGACCCATGTTTGTGCCAAAGAAGTCCACATTATAATGAATTATTGTATGGTCATTTGGCTTCAAACTCATGAATTCTCATACAATAAAGGACATTTTGTGAAGCAAGTTCCTTGAAAACTTGTCAAAATCCAAGTTGATCATTTATCCTTATAACTAGTACCCTTAAGAAAAATTCATAAATTTTAATATTCTAAGTTTTTTTTTCAAAATGGCGAATATTGCTGGCAAGCACTTCCATACAGAGGTCTTGAACTTATAAGATCTCCTACGTACATTGCATAGAATCTAACTTAGTTATGTGTAAATGATTATTAGTCATTTTTTAGCATTCTTTCACAAACCTCTAGTTCAGCTTTTGTAAATTTACGTAACTGCCAAATGTTCATTTAATCAGGGGAATATAGCAAAAAATCTTGAAAATTAGAAATATTTTGATAGTATGTCTCCAATATGGTCTAATTTGTGAGAAGATTGGAGGCACGCCATTTTGCACCATATTTCGGCACTTGCTTCACAAGGCACGCCCCTTTTAGGCATAGAAAAATGGAAAAGAAATTATAAAAATGCACACCTTATTTTTTCACTTTTATTTAGGATTGTAAGACCCAAGTTAGTGCCAAATAAGGGCCATCATGAATTATGGTGCGAAAATGGGCCATGGCCTTAGCCTTTTTTTACTTAAAACCCATGATTTTTCTTATTGAGGCCATTTTTTAAGCAACTTTTTTGAAAAGTTGTCGAAATCAAGTTTGTCCATTTTCCTTACAAATAGTACACATAAGTGAACACATTGTGAAACAAGGGCATTCTTTTTTTTAAACGGATGAAAATTGTGGGCATGCCCTTCCTTACTAAAGTTAAGAATTTAAACATCTCCTATGCAAATTTTTATGAGCTTTCTCCAACAGTAAGCCTCCAATCTGGCCTGCTTTGTTAGAAAATTCATATCGTCTCATTTTGCGTTTTATTTGTGTTACTTTCTTCACAAAGAACCCCTTTTGGCAATATATAAAATGAATAATAATATCTTAAGACAAAAGTGGAAATCTTATTTTGCACTTTTTAAAGGATGGTAAGACCCATGTTTGTGCTAATTGTACATGTCATTTGGCTTCTAACAATGAATCATGAATGTCCATAAACTATGGGTCATTTTGTGAAATTAATTTTGTTAGAAAGTTGTCAAACCCCAAGTTTATCATTTTCCTAACAACTAGTACACATGGGAGTACTCCATCCGAAATCAGGACATTTTTACCTTTTGTTCACATTCTTTGTATTTTGTGTACTATGGGTGAAAGTTGCCAACATGCCTTCCATACAAAGGTCTTGAATTTTTCAACACCTCCTATATAAATTAAGTAAATTCCTATTTGGATACGTGAGAAAAATTGTTGCAGATTTAGTGAGCACTTTTCACACGCTTGTAATTCAATTATCAATTTCTTTCCATAGAAGTCTAGAAATTAGTGACTGGAATATAGCAAAAAAAATTGAAAAACTAATATCTTCTTGCGGTAGGCCTACAATATGTTGTACTTTCTGTGAGAATTCAAACCGGCCCATTTTGCATCTTATCTTCACAAAGAACCCTCTTTTAACCATTTATAGAAATATAAACATGATTTGGCTTAAGTGAGAGTATTATGAGTGGATGATTTGTGGGCCTTCCAACCGAGGGCATCACATGGCATTGATTTAAAATTACTCTCACTTCAGTCAAATGATCCAAGTTTGTGTCAAAGAAGGGCCATCATGAATTATGGTACGAAAATGGCCCATGTTAGTGCCAAAAAAGGGCCATCATGAATTATCTTACACATTTTTTTACTATAAATTATCTTACACATTGACTAGATTAATACCCCATTCTCCCCCCACTTCTTTCTAATTAACTAGGAAATTGCCACTTGCGACAAAATTCTGTCGAGGGTTTCCCTAGTGGTAATGGCTGTAAATGCTCCCAGTGGAGGGGGCAAATGGTGCGTGTTCGCAGAGTGTATCTTTAATGACTCCAATGGTTATCTCATTCGGGCATTTTCCAATTTCCATGTTGCCCCTTCCAACAAAGGAATGGGGGTCCATCCATTCGGCTTGAGGGCAACAATACACGCTAAGTGTTTCGGGTAGAGGCCATGAACCGTGGAGCTATTGTGAGGATCCCTTCCGGAGCCACATGGGCCAAAGAGGTGGTATGAAACAACCGTCAAGGGTTGGGGATTCATCAAAAAAGATTGGCATATCATGTAGTGGCGTTGGCAGCAAGGAAGTGTTCGGGAGCTGGTTGGTGGCGACGGAGACATCGACGACAGAAGGAGGTACTACTATACCGAGCCCAGATGTACAAGGGCGATCTATAATCCGTTTGGTTAAGACGAAACATTTATATTATCGGAGACCCAAATCTCCCCACAGTAGGGGGTGTCCCGTTTTGGTTGTGACACCCCTCGGGTGACACCTTTGATATGGGGCCGGGACGCTCCTTCACGACCTTAGCGCTCGGCTCGATCTTCTTCGGGACTCGCGTTGTGAAGAAGTGTTTGTTGGGAGGTTAGGTGGTTGAGGTTGCGATGCGCTTCCGAGGTGCGGCGAGGGGCGCGAGGAGGCCGTGCTTGACGTTGTAGGATCGATGTAGTCGGGGAGGTTGGCGATGGTTGACGATGAGTATCAATTAAGAAGTTCGTCATAGAACATAGTAGAGGGCTCTCGACGGGTGTTTGAAGAGTCAGACAAGGTCCAGACAGCTCCGGCGAAGTTTTGGACTGCTCCAACAAGGTTTTGAATGGCTCTGATGAGGCTTTGAATGATTTTGATGAGGTTCTGAAGGATTTCGGGGTGGTTCCGACGATCTTTGGGGGGTCAGTCAACTCTAGGGAACTTTCGTGTGAACTTCCTGCCAGGTCCGGAACACTCCGGCGAGGTTGTGGCGACGTCTGCCCCGGACCAAGGTGGTTATTGGTTGAGATGGTGGTCGGCATGTGCCGGGACGGTCCGACAGAGTTTGGCGAGGTGCGTCCCAACTTAGGGGGGTACGATGATGGACATTGGTGGTTCAGAGAGGTTGGCCCGAGACCGGCAGGTGATGGGGATGGTCGAAGGTGTTCAGCGGTGGTGTTGCCAGGCTCCGAGATTGTTTCCGGCAAGGTTGGTCGGAAAGGAAATCGAAAGGAAGAGTTGTGACATGGCCGGAGACGGGCTTGCCCAGCCGGCTGAATGCCTCTGGGGCAAATGAGAGTGGGGGTGTGGGATGAAGCCACCAAATGTCCTCCTAGTGAGGGGGTGTTGCTCTTTATATAGTTGGTGGGATGACATCTTTACATGGCATATTTCACGGAATATTCTTTCCTAAAGTGGGAGAGGGAAACTATCTAGGAAACCGTTCTACTCAGCCACTTATAATTTGGAGCTCACTTTTCGCACTCCTGTAGAGTCCACTTTTACACTTTAAGCCCTATCCTATTTTATAATTGATATGATCATAATTATATCAATTTTACTAGGCTATCTATACCGTCTAGAACGCAATCGATACCGGGGCAACGTTAACCCAACGTGTCTAAAGACACCGAAAGGACAGCGTGAATTATCGATGCACCTAGCACAGCCGAGAAGCAACTAGCTATATAGCAACGCCGATGTAATGCAGTAATCACCTTTATGGGGAATCATATGCTCTGGTAATTGTATCTTCCTCTCTGTGTGCTTGATCGTGATGTCTATTCTCCGGTGGGTTAGGAGCGTCGCGTACCCTAATGAGAGAGTGTTGTGTCATGTATTTCCGACTATCGTTGACCACAGACCCCGACTAGAGGCTTACGGTGTTGCCATTCAACGCAATCCCGGCGGAGTTTGTAAAATAAAATCAAGCTGAAGGTTAAAGTTTAGTCGTGCTTTTGGCCTCAAACTTTCACAGTCGGTGCTTTTGCATTGGCAGTCTCCTGATGTTTTTTAATCCCTATTGTGATTAATATTAACGTTTAAACATGATTCACGTCCCCCACACACATTTTCCCTCATTAAGTTAAACTGTAGATTTGAGGGGGGGAGGTCATTTCACGTGTAGTGTAGTGCAGACTGAAACTCTTAGGTTCCCAACACACATTTTCTCTCCTTAAGTTAAATTATAGATTTGAGGGGCAAAAAGGTCACTCATGAGATAGTCTCACGTGTAAGCTTTAAGCGGGCACCACACATGTCAGCATCTCATTCCACAAACGGTAAAAGGTCTCGACTCATGGAAATTGCTATGTTTGGTTGTTTGCAAGGATGGTTTCAAAGAAGGAGGGAAAAGTGAAAAATGTTAAAGGCTTCGACTAAACTAAGCATTACTAAGGAAACATGGGCACACAAAAAAATCTTGAAGTAATGGGTTCACCAAGAGATAGTGGGGTGGTGGACGTGGCTCGGATGCAGATTGCATTAGCTCACACGACGACCAAAGGCCTTATCCAACCACCAAAGAAGCCCCCTCCACATCAGGAACCAACAGCCACCGACGGCATTGCGGGACAAGATGCACAATTGGGACCCCTCCTCCCCATCCCCATGCTTTCAACGTGTTTGATTAGACGTCATTCGAGGGTATCTCACCGAAGATTGAGGATTCAATCCCATCTTGTCAGTTAAGTTGGTTGACCACACTACTGAGAAGGCACTAATGCCAAATTTTTAAATTTTCACTTTTCTTGTGCATTTAAAAGTGTACAAATATTGCAATTGGTCCCAGGAACCATCACTAAACATTTATTTATATTTAGTTAACAAATAACCTTTTCATGAAAATGTCTAACATTTTCCTAACCATTCTTTTTTTTTACTTTCCGATGTTAGTCGACGCGATGATGTCTATCAAACTTGAGTATGGAGTAATAAAAAACTGGATGGGTGATCCGTGTTTTCCGGCTAAATATGCATGGACTGGCGTGAAATGTAGCAATATAACTGGTAACACTACAAGGATAATTTCTCTGTGAGTATTTTTAAAGGTATTTTTCATGTTGTGCATGCAAATATGTAGCCTTTGCCTTATGTTGGAATGTGAATATTCATGCAGGGACTTGTCCAATAGTACATTGAATGGATCGATATCTGACAACTTCACATTGCTCCAAGAACTCCAATTCTTGTAAGTATAATAGATAATGAGGCTTCCTGTGATATATACAATTTTACAAAAGTTGTGGACGTCTTCAGAGTTCAGACCCACGTGTTAAAGTTTCCACTCAATGATATTCTCTCGTACAGATGATTAGTGGATCATGGGAAAGTTTATAAGAGGGCATCATACTTACCTGTTATAGCTCTAGTCGACTATACAGAATATCAAACATTTCCATTTGACATTAATGAGGACTTGGGTAGTGCCATTTATCGGTATTAATGAGCGCAGAACACCCACAAGATCCACCTCAGAGGACTTGTATATGGATAGATTTTATTGCAATTGTTAAAATGCTAAAAACACACAGCTGATTGTCCAAACTACATGTGACTTTCTTCAGGGATTTGTCTGGCAATAATTTGAATGGCCCAATTCCGTATACCCTCTGTAAAAAGAATGCAGGAACACTCGATTTCAGGTTGGGTTTCCTTCTCGAGTTTTTATTTCTGGTGAACATGCAATATAATTGTACTTGAATGCTTATTTTCTATGATTTGTAGGAACCTGACTATTTAAGATTGATTTTTGTACCAACGTAACCCTAAACCGATTGATTAGTGTAATTTACTATTTCAGGTATGAATCAGACAAAGATACATGCAACAAAACAACAAATCCACCTCCATCAAGAAATAAAACAACTATGATATCAATTTCAGTAGTGGTTCCCGTGCTGGTAGTGGTTGTACTTGTTGTGGTCGTACTTGTTCTCTCATGTTGGATCTGGAGAAGGAAGAAAAAGCCCACAAGTGTGTACGCTCTTCTCTAGCCATAACATGTAATCAATTATTCGTAAGATATACTATATTTGGTGTTTACATAATATAACTGACATTTGTGCAACCAGTCTCTAAATATGATCCTCCAAGGGCGCCAGAACCTCACAGTGCTCCAGTAGGTACAAAAGGTGATGGGGATCACCTGCAAAATACCGAAAATCATCGATTTACATACAAGGAGCTGGAGAAGTTTACTAATAAATTCAAACAGTCCATTGGGCAAGGTGGTTTTGGGCTTGTGTACTACGGCCGTTTAGAAGATGATACTGAGGTTGCTATCAAGATGCGTTCTGAATCATCGTCACATGGGCTTGATGAGTTCTTAGCCGAGGTACTTTCTAGTTTATTGAGAAAAATGACACTTGAGAAGAAACTCTACAAGTCGCTATTGTAGTGACCTTACATGAAAATTTATAATTTTTCCTACGTGCTCTATTTCATTACACAGGTCAACAGCTTGACAAAAGTACATCACAGGAATCTAGTTTCTTTGGTTGGTTACTGCTGGGAGAAAGATCATTTAGCACTAGTTTATGAATACATGTCTCGAGGCAATCTTTGTGATCAACTGAGAGGTTTGTCTTTATACAAACCTAAGTACATTGATTAAGTGATCACTATTTTAATTGGTGGTTTTCTTAAAAATTAAACTAAATTTGTATGTGTTGTTTGAACTTAAGAGGCTATCCTGAGTGATTTAAGATATTTTGGTATCAAAAAGACTACGAGGATGCCAGCAATCCTCAACAATAATTATTCATTATTGCATATTGCATCTTGTACTAAAAAGGGGGTGCATATTGCTAACCCTGTGCTGAAAAAGTAACAACCTTATTTACTCCAATTTATCCAATTTCCAATGCATTAAGATTTTATGAGACACAATGGATATGCAAAAATATTCCGTCAATGCATGAACTTTCACATGAAAAGTTTTTAATGCTACTATTCTCTAATATTAGTATATTATGGTTTATGAAGGAAAAAACGGTGTTGGCGGAACCTTGAGTTGGGGGACACGTGTACGAATTGTGCTTGAATCAGCACAAGGTATGGGGTAGTGAAAATATATCTATAGTTCTTACAAAATGTGGTATAGATCACCCGGTCTTCCTACCTTTAAACGACTCGATGTAACATGTGTAGGCTTGGACTATCTGCACAAGGGATGCAGCTTGCCGATAATTCACCGAGATGTGAAAACCAACAACATTCTCTTAGGTCAAAATCTGCGAGCGAAGATAGCTGATTTTGGACTGTGCAAAACCTATCTCAGTGACATGCAGACTCACATATCAACCAATGCGGCTGGCTCAGCAGGTTACATGGATCCCGAGTATGTGTTTCTTTTTGGCTCCTCTTCGTCATATATCTAATAATTGAACATGAAGTAAATCACTTGCAGTTTAGTTTTCCTGTTTTACCAGTACACTATGATAGGAAGAAAGATAAATACCAAAAATAGCATTGTCTTAACTCTTAACTAAAATTTCCGTTTCATAAGATGTGGCTTGTATACCAAGTAATAAATGGTGTTGGCGATTAAGAAAAAGTAACAACCTTATTCAGTCTAACTTTTTATATTTCCAACTCTATAACTATAAGAGAATATAATAATATTGCTAACAAACAAGTGTTGCACGAATGTATGCATTTTCACATGTAAGGTTGTTGATGCAGTTATGCTCCAACCGTTACTATGCTATGGTGCCATTTTCTTTATATCAGGAAAGTATCTAACTGTTAGTGTGTTATGTATGAACTACTGTTTTTTAGGTACTACCACACTGGCTGGCTCACCGAGAGCAGCGATGTTTATAGCTTCGGTGTTGTTCTACTTGAAGTGGCCACCGGTGAGCCTCCAATATTGCCAGGCCATGGTCACATCGTTCAACGTGTGAAACAGAAGATTGCCAGTGGTAATGTTAGCATGGTGGCTGACGCTAAGCTAGGAGGTGCCTATGATGTCAACTCCATGTGGAAACTGGTCGACACAGCCATGGCTTGCACAGCGGATGCTGCCGTTCGAAGGCCAACAATGGCCATCGTGGTCGCACAACTGAAAGAGAGCCTTGCATTGGAGGAATCACACGAGGATAGTAGCGTGAGGGGAAGCTTCACAAGTAATACTGGGGCCCCGATGTCCACATTTGGTCCATCAGCAAGATGAAGATGTGACTTGCTCAGATGCTTCACTGCATCGTTGATGAGCCTCTTTTACAACAAATTCTTGTGAATCATTTGCATGTCATGAAAACTCGTGTTAGTACGGGCACGTTATGTGGGGGCGTGTGTGCCTGGTGCATTACTTACAATCTGTGTGCAAAAAATAAGGTGTGGCTCAGTTATTATTAAGCTTTAGCTTCACATGCTTGCTTGTATGAACCTATACGCTCTGATTAGTTAACTATTTTGCTAATTCTCAGTGGATTACAAAAAATCTTCTTAAGTCTCAATCAATTTTTTGATGTGCAAGTTCCATTTAATAAAAAATATAACCTATTTTTTCCATAAATTTGTAGATTCGGTGAAAAATTCCAAGTTACATTTTTTTAGCGTTGATTGAGACATAAGAACATCTCAGCTGACTTAGACATAGATGGACCCATTAATTAATCAATGTGCATGTGACACAATCAATATTGTGATATGTTAGATTGTTATTAGTTACTTTGAAATTATATTTCTTTCGTTTAATATGATATTGTCGTCATCTTCTATATTAATATAAGTTATAGGATCCAAGATGTAAAAGCAAATAACTATCCACGTCTCGAAAAAAAATTATGAGTCATCTGATGTCGAGCACGAGAGGACCTAGTCCCACTACCTATGTCGCAAGGTCTCGACTCCACGTCCCCGACCGCTGGCCCATGCCGCCGCTCGGTCCCCCACGGCATCGATCTTTGGTCGATATGCCCTCGGTGAGAGGATCAAGCACTTCCTGGCTATTTTATCCTCTGTGTCATCCTAAGGTGGATGATGTGAAACATTTCGACTACAGACTCCACATTGTGCCACCAACCCTCCATATGTATATGTAGTTGCCCTCTGTGCCAAGATTTTTTTTCAACATCGACAGAATTTGAGCGACAAGGACCCATGAAAATTGCACAGTTGCCAATGCACTTGATGTTCCCATAGCTGTACGTAGGGGTGGACACAAAGCTCGAGGCTCGAGGCTTGGCTCGGGCTCGGCTTGCTCGAAGGTAGGACAAGCCAAGCCTAAACCTACCGGGCAGGGCCCGAGGCTAAACAAGCCGGCTCGGTAAATCTCGCAAGCTGGCTCGAGGCCTCGATGAAATACGAAAATTTGACATGATGTTTGCTAAAAATGTAACAATTCACAATTATAATCAACAATAGAGTACAAATATGTCCATAACACAGACTAACAAGTTTCACTAAGTATCAATCAACCATAACTAGCTGGGTGGCCCGCGCAATTGCGCGGCTAGCAATGCGATTATTTGAATATTAATATGTAATGTAGTTAGCTGAACAAAAAATTCTTTGGGTAATAACAATCGTAGAATTCTGATCTCCTGAGTTTCTCAGCCCATAAATCTACAAATTCAATGATAATGGAACAAAGAAACATTTGCATTTTAAGGCCACTGGTATTTTCATTCAGAACAGATGGGAATCAAACATAGATAGATAAACACGTGCCTAAATTAAAGATTTGTACATCGCATGAAAAAAGGACCACATGTTTATCAAATAAATAATTCAAGATCCAAACACACACACGTACGTATAGAACTCCCTATCAACTTAAATATTTACACACGTGTATACAACTTCGTGGATAATTCAATTAGACTTATACAGAAAAACTGCATAGGACTCAACGGGTGGAGCTCAACATTTTGTTGTGTGAGAAGTTAACGCTTGGGCGTCCGCGACCTCAACGCATCGATACATCAGACGGCGGCGACCTCGACGCGTCCACACAGCGGACGCTCGCAACTTTCCATTCAGCCACACCTTGGTGGAAGCAGCCACGAATTTGGGAGAAACACTTAGGTTGTGAATGATTATATTTCTAAAGAATATTTAGTTCTTTCTTCGGCCTCGGTTCTTTGTCAAGCTCTCATACAAAATATAAATATATGCATAGATGTGCAACTAAATCGCAGGCCTTAAAGAACCAAGTTCGATATGTTCCAACTACATTGGACTTCTACTGTGTCATCATTTTGGCTCCAAAATATAATGGGCACTCTAGATACATCAGTAATAAATAGATACTTAACTACATATTGTAATAAAAACAATCAAATATATAGGAGAAAATTAAGGTTGATACGACACTTTCACTTCAGTCCATGAGAGAAGATATGAAACAAACATTACTCTATTGGTATGGTTAGAGCGGAAAGATCGGCTAAGTAATGCAGATAACAAAATACTTGTTTTTGTACTTATTACTTTCTTCTTTGTTTATTTCCTGAACATATAATATTACATGATATGCTGTAGTTTTTTCAAGTCAGAAACCTCATATGTATTGCTAAAAATTAGATGTTAATGTCATGATTCAGATGTAGTGAAATTTCTTGCCCTCACATTGTTAACCCAATGAACGTACCTGGGCTCTTGGACCAAAATTCAGAGGTAGGCAATCAATCATAGACTGAAGAATAATTTCAGTTGAACGGAACACCTTCCACCTGAACCAATCAATATGCTTGAGGAGGGATTTATAGAACTGGAACAACCATGATTTGTTTTAGGCAGGTTCCTGTGTTATATCAATACACGTATGCAAAGAAAGAGAATTTGAAAATACACACTTGCAGATCATGAAATCCGTGATAGCATAACGTGCATTTTCTTGACCTTCAGACTGCACTCCTATCTGTCACTAATTTCAGTAAGTAGATGGTTGTTAAGTTAAGTGCAAACATCAGAAAATGAAAGACCAAGACCTTCCTCCTCTTCACTTGCAATTAATTGTAGTTTATCCAACCATTTTTTTCTCACTACATTTTTCTGCACATGTTTTGTGACTGTAAATCACGGTCCACACCATATAAAAAATAAACCACGGTCCACACTCTGTCTCTCCTGAAAAGCATTGAAGAAAATTCCCCTTTCACTACGACTGCCCAATCATTGACCGTACCGTGAAAATATCCCCTTTCTCCATTGTATGTCCGGCCATGATCTTGGAGGTGATTCTTTACCAAGTCGTGGATGAGCGCTGGAGCCACCGGCGAGGCTGCATCTCGGCGTCCCTGATTTGGAAAGGTACAGCCGCCATGGCCGGCAAGGTCAGTGCGGACTACACTGTGCGGGACCCGGCGCGGACCTGGACGTGGTCGACGACGACGAAGGCGGCAGCTGCGGCCGGCATTCAGCAGGCAAGGTGCATGCCTCACGGCTCTAGTCCCCCCGCACAGCTGCTTCCCTTTTTTTTTCCCAAATTTTGATTACAGGATGATCGATAATGATATTAGCCTTTGGTATAATTTCAGCTGCAGTGGCATTGTCATTGGGAAACAGAAAAGTAGCAATACAGCCAGATCATCTGATAGCGCTTGGGTCATTTAGCTTGGAGCAAGAGCATCCAGTGGTAAATCCATCATCTGAACTCCATCTCACATCTTTATTTTATCCCACATGAGAAATGTATGAAACATATACAAATTTTCATTTCAGAAGACATAGCAATGACAGAAACAGAATTATAATCAATAAGGTTTCTAGTCCAAAATATTCGGGAATACATGACTATTAAGTTGTCATCAGTGGGTAGTGTACCAAGAAAATTTCGACATAAGAACCCAATGAGCGTACCTGTAGTGCAGCAATGGCCACCACTCGACACCGAGTAATGCTGCTTTCAGCATCGTCATAAGTCGCGGCCAGCCCTTAGACATCCACTACGCTCTGTTGCAATTTCTAGTACTATGTCGAAGGCATGGTTGACCAGATGATTGTGGAGAGGACGTAGTCACCCAAAGACGCAAGCCATCCTATGTAATTCAAAGTGCCATTGGAAAATCTGCTCCTCCACTAAATTTACACCTTCTCTAGCAACTGGACACCAATAAATTAATATTAGAAGTTAATTACCAATATGTAACACGGGAGAGAGGGCCAAAAGAAGTCAACTGGTGGTTGTTGTCTAGACTCTATATAATCCTGAAAAATAGCGGGAACAAACACGGTTAGCTATCATGTTGAGATCTTTAACAATTGTAACAGGCAGTTGTAGAACTGAAGATGGGATTTGACCTCAGTACATTCTTGGCCAAGAAGTGTATGAAAGGAGATGTGGATGCTACATACATAAGAATTTACGTGACACGGTTTTCAGAGCATCCTTACTGGATTTCCTTGTACCATTCATTTTTTTTGTAAATAGATGAAAGAGGCATGTGGCTTATGTCCTGGTCCATGTGCAAAACCAAAGATACATCAAGATACGACAAATTTATAAATAGAATATGCCAAATTTGGAGCATCATAAGTTAATCCTTATGCTTACTCCTATAGACTATAAACACAGAAAACACTTGGGGCATCAAATAAATTTACTAAATCTGCACAGATAATAAGAAAACTAAAAAAACGTTGGCATTTTAGGAACTTCCACCTGCAATTGTTACCCTGCAGATTTGCAAATATCAATGAATATCCGTTATTAGCTTTTTATTTTTTTGCAATGGAGTCATCACCAAAGAATCCCTGACAACGTAGAGAATTCGTACAACATGACAAAAAGCAAAGATAGTACATGTAATAGTAAAAATATCAATATTATTATTTCGTCCTTCTTGTACTCTAAATCTCATGTGTGACCAATCCCATCAAGTAGTTAGGTATACACCTAGATGCAAAGTAAGGGAAAAGGAAACCATATAAACTGAAATCACCAAATCACAAATATAGAGAATATGTGAGGAGCACAAACTCTATATGTTGATAGCTCCCTGCAATAACACACATGAAGCATCAGCAAACTTGACATCAGAGAGTCAGGAACTCAGGATCTGTCCATTATTCAGAATAAGACACCGAGAAATACTTGAATCATGAATACCAGTAGATCAGGACATGAGTAGGCAATGACCAACAGAATTTATCATGCGCACCACACAATTCTAGGACGATGGGTGATGATTCCGCCAGCTAAATATCCTCTAGACAATTCTTCTTAATGAAGTTGGTTTTGTAACGAATAGTCCAAACGCTGGCTGTGCTTCACAACCAAACGATCACACACATGCATGATGCATAACTCTCCATCTGCCCATAATTCAATACACATATATGTAGGCTGAGAGGGAGCAGTTACCTGGTTATAGCGGCTAAGCACACAATGACATAGTCCACGACAGTACTATAACTGTAATCTGGCTCTGGCTCATGTGGCTGCATGTCCACGACTACCTCTTCCGCTTGTTCCAAATCGAATTTGTAGAGCAAGCACGACGTTCTAGGCACAGGAGCTTGCAAGACTCTGGCCGGCAGCGCGTAGAGCAGCATGCACCGGCGTGATCAGAATATCGGATGAATGGTCTGATTCCGCTTGTCTACGACTTTCAAATCCAGTAGGTTCGCTGGAGTGATTCTTATTGTCTTTGCGTCCTTCAAATCGATTTGTACAATTGTACTGCGGAAACAACATAGCTTTTTTTTCATTACTCAAAAACGTACATCACAGCATGACCCGTTTTAAGTACTATGCCTAAATCCAATAATTAACTTCAATAGAACCTACAGAGTTGCACTTAAATGCAGAAATTCAGTCATGGAGCAACCCACTACAGTCGTATTGAGATTCAGACAATCATGGCATGTACCTTGAATACAGCGAAAATAATATTTGGCACTCAGGGTCTTCTATTGCTTCAAATGCAAATATGTTCACTACTGCCTGAAGACACAGGTTGGAAGCAAGACCTTTGAATGCATTGAGATTCATACAATCATGTCACGTAGCTTGAATAGATTGAAAATAATTGTTAGAAGTCCGGGTGATCAATCCATATGCTTTAAATGGTGGTTCCTGCTTCTCCTCATAGAACTAATTTTAGAATACATTGCAATGTAGCAGTACTTATTGAGAATGAGCAAACTGAAGAGTGCAGCTTGGGCTAGACGATCAAACCTTGCAAGCTGCTGCCATGTGCAATTGCATGGCAGCCTGGCGACGTCCTTGGCGACCATGCTCTGATGCCTAGACCATGCTCGCACAGCCGCGCTGCAATCTTGATGATGGAATATGACCACCGTTATGAACGCCGGCTACATGGATCGATCTGATTGTCATCCTGGCCTGCAGAAAATCACGCATGTTGGATTATACTAACCTATGTTCATGCACCTCTCCATCACCACGACCTAGATCTTTGCATGGACGCCTTCGGACCCGGATTTTTGCCAGGATATGTCTGCTGCGTCATCTGCGCCATTATGGCCTTCGCTCTCCTTCCTCCCAGGACCATAGCGGCATAGGACAGATTGCATGAGTCATCAAACTGCAGTCGCACTGTGGATCGCCGTCGTCTCCTCAGGGTAGCTTGATTGGAGCCAAATCTATGTTATCCCTTTGAGCTCATCACAGATCATAGTTCGCCATCTTCATCGCTGCCGTGTTGATCCGCGGAGCAAAGCAGCACCAATCACGATCTATATGGGGCCAAGAGATACGTGTGTATTTAGGTAGAGGTTTTGTTCGCTAGAGTACTTATCGTACACGGTGCCTAATCATGTTCCTTATGTCGCACGTGCATGTGCTTCGGTCCCTTGTATATTAATCTCAGCCGTTGGGATTTTATTACTTCAGATTGATAAATCTTTACCGTTGGTTATCCTGTGTTTTAAGTATATAATAGATAGTGGCATACACGACAAGTCGAGCACACAAATACATGCACTTGGTCTAATAGTTTTGCATACATCACAAACATGTGCACTTAGTTCAACAAATAGAACATGCCATCTCCATAGAATACACGTCGAATTAATTCCATTGCTCTGTGATTTAGTTTTTTTTTAGAAAAAACAGACGGAAAAGGCCCGGCGATAAATTAATAGCGCCAGACGGCGAGTAAGATACACAGTGCTGAACCCAGCATACAGCAGAGACCCGCACACACACAAGGAACAGAACTACTAGGCGATTACAGGTAAACACAGAAGACCACCGCCACCATCCACACAGGTAGACAGGCTCAACAAGGAGGCCTCAAAGGGACGCCGAGGAGACAAGAGGCGACCACCGCCGCCACTGACCACAAAGCTGCGGACATGCTCAACAAGGGGGCCACAAAGAGAAGCCAAGGAGATAAGGTGATTGCCGACGAACACCGCCACTGGCCACAGAAGCTGCGGACAGGCACCAAGAAGCCCCAAACAAGAAACGCCGGTGTGCAGAGGAAGTTGTAGACCTTGTCGGAGAGAGCTCGGCGAGAGGCTGCCACCCGTAGCCAACCCCTCCCAACCTCCGGGAAGCAACCATCTGTGTGCTCCAAAGCGGCGTCTTCAAGAAGAGCACGACGTCAAAGCGCTGCCACCGCCCGATCCGAGGATCTCAGGTTTTCACCCGGAGCATGTGATGAGGACCGAGAGAGTCGCAACGGCGCCTTCAGGAAGGGAACGGCGTCCAAGGACGTCGCCGCCGCGGTTCGGGAAGATCCCGGACAAAGGTTTCCCTTTGACATGACTCAGGGCCTCCCACCCAGGGCTTGGAGCGCCGCCAAGTACGACATCCGCACCAATGTCAGAGTAGTCGCGTGCCAATCACCACGTCGCCCACACGGCCGCGGTCACTGACCAGCACCAGAACCACCGGCACGCCCGCCAACCGAGTGATTCCCACCGTCTAGGGCCGTCGCCCCGGCATCCGAGCTCTGCGCTTCGGTGAGATGGAATGGACTAAGGAGAAAGGGTTCCGCCAGATCGACGACCAGCAGCCCCCATGGCTACCTGCGCCAACCGAACTGGTGCGAGCGCCGGAAGGTTCGGGCCGGGCCCGCGCCCCTGCCCTGTCACAAGCACGAGGCGACCAGATCGTGGCCGCACTGCCCTACCGGATCTGCCCGGATCCCTCCTCGCAGGACCACCAGGCCGCATCGCCGCCGGCTACCATGCCCTCCATGGCCGCCGTTGGCCAGCCTGTCTTCACCTGCTCTCCCGACCTCCCATGGCCAGCAGAGCACCGAGCCGCGCCACCCATGCCGGCAGCTACGCCGAAGAGGAGCCACCGCCGCCACAGGGACGCGAATACCACGCAGCCACCACGCCACCGTCGGGCGACCACGCCGCCGCGCCCCGCGTCCAGTGCGGCGCCCACAATGACCGCGATGGCCCGAGCCGCCACCACCGCGTGCGAGGGAGAAGGGGCCCTCCCGCCGCCGGCGCCGGCTAGGCTTCGCTCGGCGACGCGGAGGCGGCGAGGGGGGGAGGAGTAGGGAGGGGCTAGAGGTGGGCGCTGCCGGGAGCTCTCGGTCGCTCGCGGGAGCGACGCAAGAGCTAGGGTTTCGGGTTGGCCTCTGTGATTTAGTTCGTAAGCTATTCTCTGAAATTACAAATAGGATAAAACCAATTAAACATAAGAGATATGATTACTCTGTGAAATATTACAGGTAGTGTGAGAGAGAAATATTTTGTAGGATATTAATAGGATCACATGCACTGCTCTGTATTCCATTGCTCTGTACATGTGCTCATCTGAAAAAAGGAAAACCGAGTTTCTGTGCTTGAACGAGTAGCAACAGGAATAGGATGCTACCTCGATTCTGTGCCATACGGTCGTGGTCTTGGTGCCAAATGAATACCATGCAACGGATTGAGCTGTCCAAGCAATTCGTATCAGCTCAAAGAAGAGGAGCGACATCAGAGGAGGAGCGGCGTCTGTCAAGCATCAGCGGAGAATGGCGATGGAACAGAAAAGATGATGGGCAAGAGGTGAAGAGGGGCACTGCGTCCCTGGCCGGAATGGCGGAATAGGAGGTCGGAGGAGCAGGCGGGCTGGCAGGCGGCGGCGAATCACCATGGCGCTGACATACACAGGAGCAAGATGAGCCGGGACGCTTGGTCCCGGTTGAAAGGATCGTATGACACCTAGAGAGGGGAATAGGTGTTACCCAATTTTTAGTTCTTTTTCAGTTTAGGCTTGACACAAAGATAAATTCTCTAGATATGCAACTACGGTGAATTTACCTATATGACAAGTTAACTCTAAGCAGGCTACGAGATACAAGTAAAGGCAAGGTAAAGAGGTAACCGAAAGTGAAGCACGCGGAGACAAGGATGTAATCCCGAGTTCCTCCTTTTTAGGGGAGTACGTCTCGTTGGAGGGGTGTGAGCGTCGCCACCACAGGCTTGCTCAATGCCACAACAGGCTCACCCTATTCTCCGATGAACCGCACCACAAAGGATTGGTTCACCTTCAACTAATGGAATCCTTCGAGACGGAATCCGGAGCCTTTACAATAACAATCCGGGGCACACACCCACAACTGAATTTGGGGCTCCCGAACAGTTACAATCTGTCACAATAGACAAGAGGTAAGATTAACAAGATGCCTAGGTTTTCCCAATGGAAACCCTAAGCTCGAATCCCTCAAGTGAATGAGGGGGAAATGTAAATCGCCTTGGTGAAGATGTAGATCTCGGCATTCTCCTTCAATCCTCCAAAGATCAACGAGTTTGGGTGGAGGGATTGGGAGATTTATGAGTTTTGAGCTTGCAACAATGGTGGTCAAAGATATTTTGGACGAGCTACTTGAGGTTGAAGAAGGTGGGGGTATTTATACCCCTGCTGGAAATAGAGCCGTTTGACGAAACAGGGGACCGGATATTCCGGGTCAAGTCATGACTGGATAATCCGGTCCACCGGATATTCCGGTTCCTCTGGAAATCTTCGGTGCAAATATCCGGTGCACAACAGGAGGTTCCAGCAGCTGCGCGTTCTGGTCCTTAGCAGAATTTCCACGAATCTTCTTTCGGACCGGATATTCCGGTAGCTTCCAAATATCCGGTGCAAATCTCCGGTGACCAGCAGGAGCTGCAAAACTGGGTTGCTAGCAAGTCCTTAGCCGTTTTTCTCGAGCAACCCTGGGGACCGGATATTCCGGGTCAGGGACCGGAATATCCGATTCCTTGCAGAGAGCAAATTGACTAGCTCTTTTCTTCCTTATTTTTGGTTTCGATGCAATGATGTTTTAATCACCTAAAACCTGCATCACTTAACATCATATCAAATTGTCACTAGTGTTGTTGCCTAACACACAAAACACAAGGGATTAAGAAATGTTCTTTCAATCTCCCCCTTTTTGGTGTTAGATGACAACACTAGGATTTACAAATATGGTACAACAATATATCATCAAGTTTCCAAAAGAAAGAACTGAGAAGCTCCCCCTAAATGTGTGCATATAATTAAAATTGCATTGGAATACAAATGCACAACATATAGGTTTAGAGCAACTCCAAGTAATAAGGAAACAAGATATACAGGAGAACACAAGAGACATATCAATAAGTAAGTTGAGATGTTGAAAGTGAAATCATACCTTGTGCACAAGAATGTAGAGATAACCATTGCACAATAATACATGTCTCAACCATAGATAATAAGAAATACATATGTCTCACACATACATAAACAAATTTGTTCCACACAAATAGCAAATCAAGCAAATAAGTTCAACACATAAGATAAATGGACACAAGCCGAATAGAAATGATAAACGCATATGCTTGTGCCCGAACCCATGCAAATCCCACGGAGAACCTATAGAACTACTTCTCCCCCTTTGGCATCGAAACGCCAAAAAGGGAAAAGAGCGATGCTACGTCCCAAGTAGATCACTCCCCAGAAGCTTCAAACGCCTCAGACTCTTCACCATCATTATCCTCATTATCTTCATATTCAGCCTGAGATTCTTCTTCTTCCTCGTCACGAGCAGGAGCACGAGAGTAAGCAGGACGGGAAGAAGCTGCAAGATGCTTCTCCATTTGGACCCATGGAGTCTGAGCGTTGGCATTCCAGTCTTCATAAGAGAGAGCTTCTGTCACGGGCGGGTCACCTGGAAGGCGAGGAAGCCTAGAGATGATCTGCTGCCTCTCACAATAGGCATCATACTGTTAGTGGCGAATGTCCACATTCATGCACAGAATATGTTTTTGAAACCAGTTGAGCTGTTTCTTCGGAGGTGCAAAGGGAGGGGCAGTTGCCTGACGGGTTGCACCACTAGAGCGTGCATCTCTCATGAAAGAATCACTGACAGGGACAGGAGCAGCAGCAGTTTAATCTTCTTGTTATAGATTTTCTTGTAGTGGTGAGACTCCAAGACCCCTGGATTGAACTTTTGGTTCTTCAAGGTATGCTTGATGAGCAGCATAATGTAGGGGGCATAAGGATGGTGTATAAGGCTGGGCATAAAACCCGATACCCGAACCCCGTACCCGAAAAACTCGGAACCAAACCCGTATACCCCGAACCCGAAAAACCCGAGCACATAATCGGGTGTCGCTTCTAGAAACCCGAAATTAGTTTAGGTAATTCAGGTTTATACTCCCGTAACCCGAACGTCCCAAAAACCTGAACAAGATACGGAATTTTAACCCAGAACAGCTATTTAAGCTCCTGCAAGGCCAAGCAGCCCAAAAGCCCATGCTTGCACCGTAGGCACACCTACTCCTTGACCACTGAATTGCTCGAGTTCAACCTAAGTTGCAGCCGCCTCGACCTGGCCGCCATGCCCCCAAAATCCCCCTGACCTTGGCCGCCAACACCCCGACTTGGCCGCCTCCCAGGCTCCCACGCATCTCGCCGCCCCCGCCCGGCAATAAGCAGCGCAGTGACGGCGGCCTCCCTCGACGGTCTACGGCCTGCCGTGCCGTGTTGCAATGGCGCACCGCGTCGGCCGCCTCCCTTGACGGCATGCTATGGTGCAGCGCGGCGCCGGCCGCCTCCCATGACGGCGTGATGTGGTACAATGGCGCAGCACCCTCCTTCTGTAGCTATGGCTCCTCTCCCTGTTCTGTTCGGGTGAATCGGGAAAAACCCGAACCCGAATTATCAGGTACCCGGATTGTCGGGTTTTCATTATTTTGGCAAAAAATTGGGAGTCATTTCTCATAACCCGAATTTCTTAAAACCCGAATTACCCGTCCCAGATTTTTCGGGTAATCCGAACGCCTAGCCTTAATGGTGTACCCTCCTACCATGGCATCATACATCTCATTGTAAATATAGTCCATGACATCAACCGTGAAGTCACAGTCTGGTTCTTCATTCTCAATGCATTCCTGAGCAAGGCATAGCAGATTCACAAGCGGACTGGTGATGGCATCGTTGTTACCTCCACTTGGAGCAATGTTGGACCTAAAGATGTGCACAAGCTGGTCATAAAATGGGAGGAGGCCCTCACACTTTCCAAAGTGTCCATTTGGGCCATACATGTCCCTCATAGCCAAGTTCTTGTTGGGCTTCTCAACAGAGTGCATATGATGGCCAAGAGGGGGAAGGCCACAGAAAGAATACCCAAGGATAGTGGCAAACTTCCTGAAGTTGGACTCACATTGGGTTGTCCCTGTCATGCACTCGATGGTCTTGACCATGTCATCCTCTATCACAAGAGTAGAAAAGAACTGCATCACCAGAGGCACACTGAAATCACACTGTTTCTCCATGAGAGGAACTAGTCCAAACTGTTCAACCACATGTGCAGCTTGAGCATAACTGTTCTTGTCCTTGAGAGCCTACAGCTTGATGGGAAGCATTGGACGAATAGGATGCTTGTAAGTGAGATAGATGTCCCTGTAAATATAGAGCTGCTCCTTGCACCACAACTTGGGATCTTCAATCTCATTGTCTCTTGGCACATCGACGTACCAATCTTGCTGTCGAATCTTGGCAAAGTCAATGTTGTTCATCTCCTTATAGTTTTGCCTTTGTTCCTTGCCCTTTCTTTTCTTAGAGACTGCGGATGGATGATTCTTTGCTGGGATTTTTCCTTTTCTCACTGCACTCCTCTTGCGTTCATACGTCTTCGTGGGAGCGCTACTCGAACCACCTGTGAAGTATAGCAATAGATGGATAGCATGGATAAGCACACACAAGTCACAATGCAAGGAAAGATACCAAGTACAGTAGGAAAGCAGCCCTAAGTGGATACTACTTAGTCCAAGGCAAATCAAAGAATTTCTGAACGAAACTGGGAGAACCGGAATATCCGGTCAAGCCAGAATCGGAATATCCGGTCTGAAATTTTCAGAAACATCTCGATTCAAATCCTAGGTCTAAAAGTAGATCGACTCAAAGGAATGCTAGCCTAGTGTACCTAGTATGCAGGGAATACCAGAGGGAACTACTACCCTCAAGGAATCAACACAAATAACTTCATATAGGAAACTAGGTGAAGAACACCTAGGGTTTGAGAAATAAGAAGTTACCCTCATCCATCGAGGAAAATGCTTGGAGGGAGGAGTTCCCGAGGAGGAGGGGCACCAAATCTGGCCAAGGGCCGAAGTTGGGGACAGCCGGAGATGTCGGGGCGGCGCGGGGACTGCAGGCGGCGGCGTTTGGAGAGAGAGGGCGTCGGGGGTGGAAGAAAGGCTCGAGTGAGCCCTTCACCCCGACGGCCCCCTTTTAAAAAACGACCAATCGCTAGACCGGATATTCCAGTCCGAGTTTGGATCGAATATTCCGATTAGACCGGATATTCCGACCGAGTCTTGGACCGGATAATCCGGTCATCAGAATTTTAGTGGAAACACAGAAATTCTGGCCTGCTGAACCCTTTCTCTGTAGTTTCAAAACAAGACTTGTGTGCATAAGATAGAAATGTTTTTAGGTAAGATAGGCTTGGGATTAAGAGTGCCAAACTGATATTGGTACTTCACACTCATACTTGCAAGAATCAAACAATAAAATGCCAAGATTGAGTGTGTTTTCCATAAAACCAATGGGTAGACCAAAAACTCCAAAAGATTTTCAAATAAGACCCAAATAAGAACCAACTCTTCACTAAGAAGTGAGCGGTGGCCTAGGCCACCATGTTTGAGTTTTATGGCGTGACACCGCGAAGATATATCTTGGATGCACAACCAATACTCGTCAATTAAGCTCACAATTTCATCAAATGAAAGTAGAGAGGCAAATGAGTTATTACTATCGGCATAATGGGGGAGGGATAGTCCAATGGATTAGGACCACACTCCCCCTATGTCCATGCCTACACCTAAACCAAATAGATAGTCAAAATATAGGTGTGTATGCAAGATAATCAAGTCAAGCTCCTTGCATTAATGATATTCAGCTCATTCCTCAAATAACAGAATCTTGCTTCATCAAGTGGCTTCGTGAATATATCTGAAAGCTGATCCTTGGTGGCTACATAGCCTAGCTCAATATCCCCACGGGCAACATGATCTCGAATGAAATGATGACGAATCTCAATTTGCTTCGTTCTTGTGTGTTGCACCGGGTTGTAAGCAATCTTGATAGCACTTTCATTGTCACATAAAAGAGGCACTTTGTCACAAGTGACACCATATTCCTTTAAAGTTTGCCTCATCCATAACAATTGAGTGCAAGCACTAGCAGCAGCCACATACTCGGCTTCAGTGGTGGAGAGAGATATACAATTTTGCTTCTTAGAAGACCAACTCATCAAAGACCTACCAAGAAATTGGCATGCCCCGGAAGTTGATTTCCTATCATCCACATCACCAGTCCAATCCGAGTCCGTGTACCCACAAAGAGTGAAAGTTGTGCCTTTTGAGTACCACAAACCAAACCTTGAGGTATGAGCCAAATATCGAAAGATCCTATGGACAGCCATCGTGTGGCTTTCTTTAGGAGCCGCTTGATACCTTGCATACACCCCTACACTCAACACAATATTGGGTCTATATGCACAAAGATAAATCAAAGAACCAATCATGGAGCGATATAACCTTTGTTCCACATCTTTACCCTTTGGATTTAGTTGGAGATGGCACTTGGTTTGCATCGGTGTGGGCTTCTCTTTGAGATCCGGCAACTTGAATCTTTTGAACATGTCTTGGATATATTTGGTTTGGGAGATGAAAGTTCCTTCTCTCACTTGCTTGATCTCAAAACCAAGAAAGAACTTCAACTCCCCCATCATAAACATCTCAAACTGTCAGTCATAAGTTTTGAAAATTTATCATTAAAAGCTTTGTTAGATGAGCCAAAGATAATATCATCAACATATAGTTGGCATATAAAAAGCTCCCCTTTTACCCTCTTTGTGAAAAGAGTGCGATCGATTTGCCCCACTTCAAAACCACGGTCTAACAACAACTCTCTAAGGTGCTCATACCACACATGTGGTGCTTGTTTAAGTCCGTAGAGCGACTTATCAAGTTTGTAGACATGGTTAGGGAAGTTTGGGTCCTCAAATCCCGGTGGTTGCTTAACATATACCAACTCCTTTAAAGGATCATTAAGAAAGGCACTTTTCACATCCATTGTTTGCAATTTAAAGTTATGATGTGATGCATATGCTAGAAGGATATGGATGGACTCAAGGCGAGCCACCGGTGCATAAGTCTCTCTAAAATCAATGCCTTCAACTTGAGAGTATCCTTGTGCAACCAATCTTGCCTTGTTCCTTACGACCGTTCCATGTTCATCTTGCTTGTTGTTGAATATCCACTTAGTGCCTATAACATTGCGGCACTCTTTGGGCTTCTCAACTAACTTCCACACCTTGTTGCGCTTGAAGTTATTGAGCTCTTCATGCATGGCTTCCAACCAATCCGGATCTTCAAGAACTTCAAAGACTTTCTTTGGTTCCACCATGGAGATACAATGCCTTCAACTTGAGAGTATCCTTGTGCAACCAATCTTGCCTTGTTCCTTACGACCATTCCATGTTCATCTTGCTTGTTCTTGAATATCCACTTAGTGCATATAACATTGCGGCACTCTTTGGGCTTCTCAACTAACTTCCACACCTTGTTGCGCTTGAAGTTATTGAGCTCTTCATGCATGGCTTCCGACCAATCCGGATATTCAAGAGCTTCAAAGACTTTCTTTGGTTCCACCATGGAGATATGTGCTTGATGCTCACTAAAGCTTGCTAATTGACCCCTTGTGGTAACATTCCTTTTCAAGTCTCCAATAATCGCTTCAAGCTTATGACTTTTTAATTCAAGGGATCTTGCAACTCTTGCTTGACGACGGGCTTCGATATCCTCATTGGATCGAGGAGGTATCTCTTGATCATCTTGATCATTTGTGTCCCCGTCTTGACCGGAATGTTGACCTTGATCATCATTGTGTATATCTTCAACAATAGAAGGAGAGGGTTGATCTTGGTCTTGACCTTGGCTAGCATCAACAATAGGAGAACTTGGTTCTTGTATAGCAACTTGGTCATGAGGAGGGTTTTGAACTTGTTCTTGGGTTGGTACATCATTGGCTCCATTAGTGGGAGTATGAAGATCTTGTGATGTAGGAGGTTCCACTTGGATAGAACTTGATTCTTCTTGAGGTGCCTCATGGTGAATCTCGATGGGACGAAAGAATCCAACGCCCATTCTTCTTATTGCTTCTTGAGGTTCCTCATTATCTACATCACAAACATGAAATTGCACTACTTGGGAGCCATCATTTTCATCGAACTCCACACTACAATATTCCACAACAATCCCGGAGCCTTTGTCGTAGACTCTATAAGTGTGGGATTTGGCACCGTAACCAACAAAAATACCCTCTAAAGCTTTAGACTCAAATTTAGATAAACGAACACCTTTGATCTTATAGAAACACTTACAACTAAACACTCGGTAGTAGGAGACGTTGAGCTTGTTGCCGGTAAGCATCTCATAAGAAGTTTCCTTTCTTCCTACACGGAAGAAGAGCCGGTTTGATGAATGACATGCCGTGGAGATGGCCTCGGCCCACAAGGAGAGCGGAGATTTAAACTCCGCCAACATGGACCTTGCCATATCCATGAGAGTCCGGTTCTTCCTCTCGGCTACACCATGAGAATATTGATGAAGAATTCCCTCTTCACTAAGAAACTCATTTAAGGTGTAGTTCTTGAACTCGGAGCCATTGTCACTTCTAATGGCCAATATAGGAATATTGTGTTGACGTTGAACTTCATTGGAGAAATCGATGACGGCTTGTTGAGTCTCACTCTTCGACTTGAAGAAATAGACCCATGTAAATCTTGAAAGTCATCAACAATCACCAAACAATATTTCTTTCCACCAAGACTCGGTTGAGGAACGGCACCAAAGAGATCAACATGAAAAAGTTCCATTATCCTCTTTGATGAGATGATGGTCTTGCTTGAGTGGGGATAATCATGCATTTTTCCTTCAACACAAGCCCTACAAAGACGATCTCTAGAAAAGGAAACATTCTCTTTTAGTCCAAGAATATGGCCACCCTTGTGAAGACTTTGCAAATTTCTCATATTGACATGGGATAAGCGGCGATGCCACAACCACCCCACGTCGGCCTTTCCGAAAAGGCACATTGCTTGAGTGTTGGTTGACCCCGAGAAGTCCACCACAAACAACTCATTTTCAACGTACCCCACGAAAGCGACCTTTAGAGTCTTGCTCCTCAAGAGTACCACCATATCAATAGTAAAATGGAAATCAAAGTTCATCTTGTTAAATGCACGAACTGACATTAAATTGTAACCGAGGGACTCGACAAGCATGACATTCACAAGGGTGATATCCTTTGCTACTACCACCTTGTCGAGGCCCTTTACCTCAGCTTTTGATTTATCACCATAAGTGATGGTTGAATGATTTGTATTTGGTCCCAACTCCGTCATGAGTTCCTTGCTTCCGGTCATATGACTTGTGCATCCACTATCAACCACCCATTTTGACCCACCGGAAGCATAGTCCTACAAGAGATCATTGCTTGATTTTAGGTACCCATCTTGCAATGGGTCCTCTTTGGTTAGCAACAAGGGTCTTAGGAACCCAAATAGCACGAGCAACATAACCATCATAGGGGCCAACATATTTTGCATAAACATCACCATAATAATCAACATATAAAATGTAGTGAGGGTTAGCAATTCCCGCAAAGTCATTACTAGTGGTCTTGCCCCTAATGGCATTACCACTAGCAATGGGAGTCTTGGCTTGTGCGGGCTTGGCCTTGTTCTTCTTGTTGTTGCTCTTCTTCTTTGCCTTGGCAACATAATCTAGACCCTCCTTCCCTTTGTGTAGCTTTTGCTCAACCACATGAGCAACATCATTTTCTTTACCTTTGGGAATTGAGGTCTTGGCAAGTTCATCCTTCAACCTAGCATTTTCCTCAATAACATTTGCATGATCACAAGAGAGAGTAGAGGAGCTAGGTGAGTCAAGTTTGGAAAACTGTGTTTGTAGTTGTTCAAGGGTAGAGTGATCACTCTCCAAGGTCTTGTGAGCCTTGTCAATATTTTCTATATCCCCTAGTAGTCTAGCATTAACAACCACAAATTCAGCTTTCTCCTTTTTAAGCACTTTATATTTAGCAATAGCATGATCTCTTTCTTTAATGATTGTAGCAATAATAAGATCATTTGTCTCATCAAGAGACTCAAGTTTCTCTTCAAGAGAGGCCCTATACTCATGTTCTTCCTCAAGAGAAGCATTTAGAGAAGCTATAGTGATAGAGTCTTCTCTCTCAACACGGCACTTGTCCGCAAGAAGGTCTTCAATTGAGCTAAGTTGACTTATGAGAGCACCAACATGTTTCTTAGCTTCTCCTTGCAAGTTAGACACGAAAGTATCGAAAGCAACAAGTTCTGCCTTAATTGCAAGGCTAGTGATATCATCCATTTCATGCATATTATTAGAGATGGAAGATGATACCTCGGTAGCTTTGGCCATAAGGCAATGAACGGTGTTGTTGGAGACGTTCTCATTGGGGGATTCAAAGAGAGAAGATGATGATGTTGAAGTGATAGCCAAAGCAGCCACCTCACTAGTATTTTCTTCTTCTTCTTCGGAATCATCGGATGGATACTGTTCTTGAGTCAACAACACAATTCTTGAGGACTTCTTGGTGAAAGGCCTCTTCTTGATATATGGCTTCCTTTGGACCATCTTTGATTTGTCCTTGGGAATAAGCTTTCCACCATTTTCTTCTCTTTTCTCATAGGGACAATCTCTAACATAATGATGAGCCTTATGGCAATTGTAACAGATCCTCGATCTTGATGCGTAGTCCTTCTTCCCACTTGATTTGTTCTTTTAATCAGCTAGAGCCTTTGCCTTAGTCGGGTCATTCCAAAAGACTCTTGAACCAAGGGACAAATGCTCATGGAGGGCTCCTTCGAGTTCTTCGGGGTTCAAACAGTTTTTGGCTACAACAAGCTCTTCTTCTTGCTCTTGGTACACCACCTTGGCCTTCAAAGCTAGTGACGTACTCTTGTGCATCCCAAGGGCATGAGCCCTATTATCTTGTGCATTCTTGGTTTGCACTTTGTAGGCTTGCATTTCTTGCATCACTTCATTTGAGGACAATTGTTGATAGTTGTATTTTCCTTGTAGAGTCTTCAAGTCACCGGACTCAAAGGGCATGAGGGCATTCACATACTTTCTCTTGATCCAAGCATCATCAACATACTTTGCACCGAGGCTATGAAAAACATTTGCAAGGGCTTTGAGTCTAAGGTACATGTCTTGATGATCTTCACCCTCGTGCAAGTAGAAACCTTCAACATCATTGTTCAAGGTATCAAATTTGTTCATCTTCATGCTCTCATTTCCAGCAAATGCCTCGGAGAGACCATCCCAAGCTTCCTTGGCGGTGGTGAAATGCTCAATGTGGGACAAGTCTTTTTCTCCCACGGCAAGGCGGATCATGTTAAGGGCAGTGGCATTTAGTTGACAATCAACTTTCTCTCTTCTGGTCAAGTCGGTTGGATCCATGGGCTTGTACCCTTCTTCAATGATTCAACAAAGCTCAATAGAGGCACTGTTTACATGAGATCTTATAGAAGATTGCCAATTAGTAAACAAAGATGCATTTAGCTTAGGTGGATCTCCTCGTAGATAAATGGGAGGATTAGGGATGGGTAGGTCGGGGGAGTATGCAAAGGGAACCTGATGATACTCCGGCTTCCCACCATTGTAAGTTGGTTTAACAGGGGATTCACTTTTAGTTTCATCAACTCCCTTATCCCCTTTATTCTCTTTATCCTCCGGAGAGGGAAGAGGAGAAAGGGCTGCGGTGCCTTGGGCTGTCGTGAGTTTCGTCAATAGCTCACACACCTCACGCATTTGGGTTTCCATTGATTCCTTCATGGCATTGAAGTCCTCAAGGGAAACCGTAGTTACCGCGGCCTCCGTAGTTCCTTCATCAAGTGTCATACTTCTCTTAGGCTGTTAAGCCCGAATAAAGAGACGAGGCTCTGATACCAATTGAAAGGATCGTATGACACCTAGAGGGGAGGTGAATAGGTGCTACTCAATTTTTAGTTCTTTTTCAGATTAGGCTTGACACAAAGGTAAATTCTCTATATATGCAACTACGGTGAATTTACCTATATGGCAAGTTAACTCTAAGCAGGCTACGAGATACAAGTAAAGGCAAGGTAAAGAGGTAACCAAAAGTGAAGCACGCGGAGACAAGGATGTAATCCCAAGTTCCTCCTTTTTAGGGGAGTACGTCTTGTTGGAGGGGTGTGAGCGTCGCCACCACAGGCTTGCTCAACGCCACAACAGGCTCATCCTATTCTCCGATGAACCGCACCACAAAGGATTGGTTCACCTTCAACTATCGGAATCCTTCGAGGCGGAATCCGGAGCCTTTACAACAACAATCCGGGGCACACACCCACAACTGAATTGGGGGCTCCCGAACAGCTACAATCTGTCACAATAGACAAGAGGTAAGATTAACAAGATGCCTAGGTTTTCCTAATGGAAACCCTAGGCTCGAATCCCTCAAGTGAATGAGGGGGAAATGTAAATCGCCTGGGTGAAGATGTAGATCTCGGCCTTCTCCTTCAATCCTCCAAAGATCAACGAGTTTGGGTGGAGGGATTGGGAGATCTATGAGTTTTGAGCTTGCAACAATGGTGGTCAAAGATATTTTGGACGAGCTACTTGAGGTTGAAGAAGGTGGGGTATTTATACCTCTGCTGGAAATAGAGCCGTTTGACGAAACAGGGGACCGGATATTCCAGGTCAAGTCATGACCGGATAATCCGGTCCACCGGATATTCCGGTTCCTCTGGAAATCTCCGGTGCAAATATCCGGTGCACAACAGGAGGTTCCAGCAGCTGCGCGTTCTGGTCCTTAGCAGAATTTCCACGAATCTTCTTCCGGACCGAATATTCCGGTAGCTTCCAAATATCCGGTGCAAATCTCCGGTGACCATCAGGAGCTGCAAAACTGGGTTGCTAACAAGTCCTTAGCTGTTTTTCTCGAGCAACCCTGGGGACCAGATATTCCGGGTCAGGGACCGGAATATCCGATTCCTAGCAGAGAGCAAATTGACTAGCTCTTTTCTTCCTTCTTTTTGGTTTCGATGCAATGATGTTTTAATCACCTAAAACCTGCACCACTTAACATCATATCAAATTGTCACTAGTGTTGTTGCCTAACACACAAAACACAAGGGATTAAGAAATGTTCTTTCACCGGTTCTAGCTACCGGGGCGGTGGTATAACCCGAAAAACTACTACTTTTTTTAATTATTTTGATTTAGGAGCGTGGAGTCTAAATCTTACATATGTAGTTTGCCACTTTACTAGATGGATCGTGATCGAGCTTGGATGTACGGTTGTCGCACGAGTCCTGAATTCTCACAAGGTGTGGTTGAATTCTTGGACAGGGCTTCGCAACACATGCTAGAAAGTAATGAACCGAAGATGTTTTGTCCTTGTGCTGTATGTAAGAATGAAGTCGTGTGTCAAAGAAGACATAAGATAGATGAACACATAATTTTGAGGGGATTTATGGAATCGTACACATGTTGGTCAAAACACGGTGAACAACAACCAGCAATCTTTGCCGACAACCGTGATGATTTGAGCAACGATAATCATGAAGTCAATGCCAGAGATGGTTTGGGCAACGCTGATGATGATGTGCATCCAGATGCAACCAGTGCCGATGGTCCACAAAAAAACCTAGAACAGATGATCAATGATTTGGAGAATAATATGGAAGGTAATGATGAGATAAAGAATTTCCTCTGTCAGTCGGTGGACTCGAAGAAACCTCTGTATCCGGAATGCAAGCTCAGCAAGTTGGAGGCGACACTAGAATTGTTGAAATACAAGGCAGAGAGTAGTTTATCCGATGTGAGCTGCACAAAGCTGTTAAAACTTGTCGCATTATTACTTCCACCTGGAAGTGACTTGCCAGCGAACACATACCATGCCAAGAGGGTGATCTGCCCCATTCCAGCCGAGTACGTGAAGATACACGCTTGTAAGAATGATTGTATTCTGTACCGAGCGAAAAATGAAAATATGCGGCGCTGTCCCATATGTAACTTTCCTCGTTACAAACGCAACCTAGCAAAAGACAAAGACAATGGCGACGATGAGGTCACGATGGGAGTCCCTTACAAGGTTGTGTGGTATTTGCCAATAATACCCAGATTGAAGCGTATGTATGCAGACCCAAAGCAGTCAGAGCTGATGCGTTGGCATGCCGATAAAAGGAAAAATGATGGACTGCTTAGATACCCGGCTGATGGACCACAGTGGAGGCTTATCGATTATGAGTTCCCAGTCTTTGGCAGTGACCCCAGAAATGTAAGGTTTGCACTAAGTACAGATGGAATGAATCCATTTGGCAGTATGAGCAGTAGACATAGCACTTGGCCATTCAAGGAAGACAGTATACATGCGCCACCGAAGGTTTTTGGCAAGGAATCACCCGTATCGTAAATTGAAGGCCCAATTCAATAATACGATTGAGACCGGTGACACACCAGCACCATTTTCAGGAGCGGATGTCGATGAACAGACGAAGGATGTGCACACTATTTTTGGTAAGGGGAAGAAACCCCAATCTCGTGAGAAGGTAGTGTGGAAGAAAAGATCTGTTTTCTGGGCATTGAAGTATTGGGCATATCTGGACGTTCAACATTGCATCGATGTCATGCATGTCGAGAAAAACATAACTGATAGCGTTATTGGATGTCTAATGAATAGCAAGGATAAAACAAAGGATGGTATGAATTCACGGCTGGATATTCTTGCATTGAAATATAAAAGGAAAAAGTTGAAGCCACAAGAGAAGGCTAATGGGCAGTGGTACCTCCCACGTGCTTGCTACCAGTTATCGAAGGAAGAGTTGAAGGAGTTCTTGCAATTCTTGTATGATATGAAAGTTCCGTCAGCATACTGCGCAAACATCAGCATATGAAAGTTGACCAGTACGGCACTACATATGTCAATCTCAATTAATTGGGATACAAAGATCAACTTTCATTTTAGCTACCCAAGCCACCCAGATCTTCTATTTCAAAGACCTACTACATAAAAATTGTCATGTTGTGATGAATGGCCGAAAAGGAAGATCGTTGGGGTGGAGGACATTACTGATGAAGAAGTGTACAACCAGTATGAAGACTTGCCAGTAACTGGAGAACGCATACAGATCAATGACCGACAGGCTCCTGGAGATGGCTTTTACGCAAGAGATGATCACTCTGATGGGGCAACTTACAAAGGAAATATTTAGGTTGATCCAGTCTTACTGGAGGAGGACGAAGAATGAGCAAATTAATTTGTACCCTAAAGTGATAATTGTATTTCTGGGCTGTAATCGCTAGGGTTATTTAAATTCTGAAGGATAATCTATTTATACGAATTGGCAAAGTAATGTGCTGTTTTTATTTCTTAATTTTCAACCGTAAACGCTACGTTTATTCAAATCCGAATTATAATTTATTTTATACCACATCGGCAATGGAAATTTTGAAACCTCCGTTGCCGATGTGACAGAAACCCTACTTCCTGACTTAGACTATGGCAACCTACCTACCACCACTCACATTTCGCCGCCTCCGTCTTCAACACCACCCCCGGCGACGTACTCACGCTCATCTGAGTTCATTATGCGGACTACTCGGGCCGCCCTTGCGGCGTAGAAGGCTTCCCTGGTCGTCCCCCAATCGACGCCGCGGGGCAGCTCTAGGCTGCGACGGCGTCGCGCCGACGTCGTGGTCAACGAAGACGCCCAGCGGGTGTGCTCTATGCCCCCCCTCAGGCGACAACAGCGGCCACAGATTTGGCCGCCGTCTCCACTGATTTGGCTCCCGGAGATGTTGCCGCCACAGATTTGGCCGCCGTCTCCACTGATTTGGCTCCCGGAGACGCTGCCGACACAGATTTGCCCGCAATAGAGGAAGGGGCAGACAGCGGCGACCTCATACCTGCCGGAGACACATTTGGGACAGGTTAGTTCTGCTAATTAACTGTAAGTCGGACCTTTTAGTTTCAATTAGTGCTGAAATCCACCTTCTATTATTCACCTGTTATTCAGTGCTGTCGTCTGGTGATGAAGGGTACTCGAGCTCATCCTCGCAGCAGGATCAATATATCATGAAACAAATGGGTCGAGGAATTAGAAAACCAACCCTAAGGCCAAGAGGAACATTTACAGTGGAGATGGTTGACAAAAAAAGCGGTGCCCCGTTGAAACCAGTTAAGGCACAGAGGAAATTTAAGACATTGTGTGGGTGTGTAGTCAGGGAAAAGGTATGGTTCAGCCATTACGGTTGACGACTGGAATCAAGTCACTGCAGATGAAAAGAGTTCCATCGTCAACGCCATAATGAGCCAGTTCCAGCTCGCAAATGAGGAATGGAAGCCTGCAGTTCAAGCTACTGCTCTTTCTAAAGCAAAGGATTCGTTCCGTAACTTCAGGCACCGTCTGTACTCCAAATTTCAGAAGAAAAATCGGGATGCGACACTTGTATGCCCCTTCATTAAAATTGATGACTGGAAGGAGTTCAAGAAGTATAGGAGGACGGAGGAGTTCCTAACAAAGAGTAAAGCCGGCAGCGCTCTCATCAGTAAAAACAAGCACCCCCACAATATGGGAGTTCTTGGATATGTTGGTTCGAAGCCCATATGGAGAAAACAGGATGAAGAAGCAGTTGCTTCGGGGGGCACGGTTCCTTACGCTGATCTTGAAGGTTAACGGGCACGAGACTTCTTGAGGGCGAGGTCTAAATCAAACGAAGTTGGTGAACTTGTTATAAGTCACCCCGAGACCCAAAAGTTACATGAAAAAATGGTAATAGCCATATATAACCTAAGTTGTTTCCTTATTAACTGACACAATATTTCCTTGTGTACTGAATTCGGTGTACTACTTGTCTTATCTCCAGCTGGAGCTGAAAAATAAAAGGGACATCGGAGAGATTGTGGCACGAGGGAAATATGACATTCTCGCAAAAGCTTTGGCTACGCCTGAGCCCTCTGGTCGGTCTCGGACGTACGGCACCCACGTTGGCCACAAGAAGGCTTTCGCGATAGACCAGGCTGAAAGGCAGACAATGAAAAAGGCCAAACATGACGCCCAAATGAAAACAATAGAGCAAAATATAACGGCCAATATCATAAAGGAGATTCAAGTCGGTCACCTTGATCCCCACCAGGGGGAGTGCCCTACAGCCAGGAGTAGTTGTGGATCATTGTCGGTTGATGGTCTTGTAGACACTAGCAAATATGCTGTGGACGACATCACGAGCCCAGTGAGATGCAAACTACATGTGCCTGTAACCGTGATGACGCATCATCCCCTGGTGGCAGCACTAGGTATGGTTCAGCCACCTTCCGATGTGGTACCTCAAGTGGATGGTGTGCCCTTAAAGCCAGGTTATGCGATGTGCTTTGTGGACAAGATCATGGCTGGCTTCGAAGGCATCTTGCTATTTAACACTCGCGTAGATGCAGACATACAAAGCTTGGGCCAGGCTAAGCTGAGATACGTACAGTGGCCCAAGAAGGAGATTTCTCTTCTCAGTGCCCTGCCATCCAGCTCAACAGCTTCTCGACAGTTGGCGTCGTCTGAAGGCCTCCGTTCAGCACAGCTCCTCCTTAATATTTCGACCAAACAGCCTTCCAGAGAACCAGCAGTTGAAGATACAATGGTTGCACAGAATTGTGAAGCCACACCAACATTGTCTGTCGATGGTAACTCACCTATTGCCCTTGTGGTGAACAACACCACCAAATTGGTTGAAGCTACACCAACACCGCCTATGCCTCAGTCACAGGAGGATCATCTTCCGCCTCCGCCTCAGTCACAGGAGGCTCAACTGCCGTCCCTGCCTCCTCAGCCACATCAGGCTCATCTGCCGCCTCCGCCTCAGTCACAGGAGGCTCAACTGTCGTCCCTGCCTCCTCAGCCACATCAGGCTCATCTGTCGCCTCCGCCTCAGTCACAGGAGGCTCAACTGTTGTCCCTGCCTCCTCAGCCACAGCAGGCTCATCTGCCGCCTCCGCCTCCGCCCCAACTCCTTCGGACACGTAGAAGCACCACACCCGTCCGGGTGAAGGACGAAGCCAAGACGGCCCCAAGAAATAGAACTCCGATGAAGAACAAGCCCAAGACCAAGCCCAAGCCCAAGAGCACTAGAAATAGAAAATTTACTGGACCGAGTGTCAACGACCAATAAATAGATGACGAAGAATTTAAGAACAAATACAATGGAGAGGGGCAAAGTTTCCCCACATACGTGCATGGACAGCCATTGTTGACTGAAGATGAATTAGAAAGATCTGGCGTGGCTTGCCAGAGGCTTCATGAAAAGTACCTCCAATATTGTCAAGAGAATAAGGGGATGACCTTCACTATCAAGAAAGAGGATTTTTACGGCGTCTTGGTGGTCATTAGTTATGGAATTGAGTTTTCAGAGATGTTCAACCTTTTCAACCTGAATGGTGTTGATGGCACGTTCATGCGTTTGTTCACATTGTATGAGCCTTACAAATACTTTTCACATTTTAATAGTTTTCTTCTGTTCAGTACATGCTAACTATTCTCTTTCATGTACTTAGGAGCCAGGTATTCGAGTGCGACCGCAGGAGAGAACCGGTAGGTTTCCCTGACCCGGCTCTTATCGCTTACACGGACATCTCCAGCGGACAATACAAAACTACATTCGACTATGATGTGAATGCGTTGACTCATTATCAAGACAAAGAATTCATCCTGCCTCCTTACCATCAGGAGTAAGTTTGTTATTAAAAATTGTCTGTACATCCTGCTTCCTTACCATCAGGCGTAAGTTTGTTATTTTCCTTTGCAGTGATCACTAGATCTTAGCTGTCATCATTCCTAAACACAACAAGGTATTGTATGTAGATTCCCTACATGCAAATGAGGAATATGAACGAAAACCCTTACAGAAATTCTTGAACAGGTATTACGTCGTTCCCTAGTTTACTTTATGATTTAATTTTCACTTGTTGTTTTCTTAATCCGCCAACTCATTACTTTTGTAGGGTGTTCCAAAAGTACCTGACGATAGTCAAGAGACCGTTGGCAAAGAGAGGAGAACAGAAGGACAAATGGAAACACATAGTGGTTGACCGGTAACAGTTGCTACTTTATTCCTAGTTTTCACAAATACCTACTGTCAAACCAAACTAAGTGAGCTATTTTGTCACCAACATTACAGTGCCCTCGGCAACCAAGAGGTACAAGACTTTGTGGGTTTTATGTGTGCCATGCAATAATGAAAATCGTCCCCACCTCAAAAAGTGTGTCAAGCCTCCATTCGGTTAGTAAATAAAGACATCATCAACAATTCATGTTTCCTAACAATATTTGCAGACATACATGACGAAAGATACCTAACTAAGAATCTGCCTGCAGCTTATAAGTGGAATGGGGAGTGCACCTTTGAAGAAGTGATCTTTTTTCCCTGAGAGGCAGGTTTGCTGTGTCCGTCCTTACAGAAATCCTAACCAAGGGTGGAAAACTATACACCCCTATTCCATGATCATGAGATCCTATTCGGCATTTGTTCACATACACCCCTATTACATGATCATGAGTTTTCCTAACCAAGGGTGGAAAACTATACCTTGTTGTGTTTAGGAATCTACATACAATACCGGCATTCTCGCTGGTGAGACGATAAAATTTTCCAAAACAATTGTTGTCACCGTTGTGATGTACCTTCGATAAATTGTGTCCACTTTTTTCCAAACAATGGCTGAAAACTTTGTATTTCGAGCAATAGCAATAGCAATAGTTGTGAACTTGTATTCCAACATTTGATGTAAACTTTGTATTCATATGATTGTTGTAAAATTTATAGTGTACTGCAGCTAAATATTCAGGTGGTTCATGTGCATTGCTGAATGTCTGTGAATTAATCCGTAGCACGGGCGTGCAAGCGCGGCTAATTACTAATTAGCTTGCAATTAACATCGGAAACGGGCAAATAGAAATAGTCGTTGCCGAAAGGATACTGTTGGGGGAATACTTTGTAGATTAACCCGCGGCCCATATTTGATAAAGTGCGACCCAGCTTACTCGCACGATGAAGGTCTGCATGAAAGCAAGCCCAATATCGCACCGCCACAAGGAGAAGGATCTAGAAGACATATCCTGGAAGACGTGTGGAGGAGTTAGTCTCCGAGTAGGTTCAGGTCGACATATTCCTTGTGGAGGAAGTTTCCTTTGTAACCTAGCGAGCCTCTGTGTATATAAAGAGGACTCGCAGGACTTAGACGGGATCAAGCCCTAAACCCTAGTTCATACAGCGAGTACCCAGATCGGATCGCCTCCATTGTAACACCACATATATCATATCAATACCAATCTAGGGTAGGCAGGAAGTAGGTCTTTACCTCACATTGAGGGGCCGAACCTGGGTAAATCTGTGTTCGTCCTTGTTCCTGCGATCCCAAGCTCGGAGGCAATTGACTCGCGCAAATCCCACACCTACGAAGTCATCCATGACATCTGACGTGACAAACCCACGACAGTTGGCGCCCACCGTCGGGCCTGCGGTCAAGAGCGTCACATTCCGCGCAGGATCGGAATCAGGGTTCAAGGACATCGTGTGGCGCCCCGACCCGACTGTTATACAGTGATGTTGTGTGTCACCGGTTAAGCGATAAAACCGGAGGATACGGGTTTACCAATCCCCGGCCAAAACCTTTGCACTACAAGAAATATGTCAACTAGTGACTCACAAATTTGGTCACTAAAAGGTCATAATTTTTTATCTATGACCTTTTTATGACCAAAATCTGAAGGTCACATACGGAGCGTCTCAAACGGTCATATGTGACCTTTTTTTCGAATTGGTCATAACCATCTATTGTCGGCCCAGTGAAATCCAGGGTGTGCTGGGCCTGTCCTCTATGGCCCTCGACACTCGGTGGCGAATTTTCGCTTAGGACCAAGCCTACGGCTAGGAGAGCCTCGCGAGGCGAATTGCCTCGCGAGGGCTTTTGAGGCAGCAGAGGCCTGCGGAGGCCCTCTCCACTGCTGCCCCCTCTTCAAGGAAATATCCCCTGAGAGAGGTCAACGCCGAATTCTCTACAGGGCATCCAAGCCCTCGTGGAGATCGCTTCGCTGCAAAGCAACCTCTGCAGAGCGCACATGGGCTCTGCAGCGGCCGCAGAGTGACGCGCGCCCCTACGCGCGGTGACGACGACGCCGCAGTTGCCATTTTGGTGATTAAAGGGGTCAACAAAGCTGTGCCATCCGCACCGGACTACAAGGGTTTCCTCTTTGGTGATAAGGGGACCGGCCGGCACTACACTCCATGGCCAACATCACTGAGGGCACCCCCACGTTCCTCTGCGGCCCCAACTGGCCGTCCTGCATGGACGGTGGTTACTCTGCTACAGGAGTCAGCTTTACGCCCATGGACCGCGTCCATGGACAACCGGGCTGCGGTGCACCGCGGCCTACCTTCTGCTCCACGTGACAGCCCGACCATAGTGCAAGCGCAGGGAGGGAGCACGGGGCGCCTATAAAAGGAGGACGAGCAGCACCGTAGCAAAGGATCACACTCTGATTCCAGCATAGCCACTTACGCGCAAGGAAGAAGAAGACCCCTGCTTCCCTTCCTTGTATACACCATTGCCAAAAGAGAGCCCTCGCAAGCTCATTGTACTGTAACCTCTACAAGCAGTGCAATACAGACAAGCAGGAGTAGCGGTATTACCTCCACACGAGGGCCGTGAACCTGGGTACGGGCTGGTGTTCATCTCTGTCGTGATGTCCCTCCACTTGCTCGACGAGCACCGTCGCCGTGCAGGTTGAGGGTTGTTTGACCAACGTGTTCGGCCCCTTACATGAACTCTCTTCGTGAGCTTGATTATCCCTGTTTCGTGGGAGTCATTCTCCGACAATTGGCGCGCCAGGTAGGGGGCTGAGGCGCGTCTTCAACCTTCATCGACCTCTGCACCATGGCGGACACTCGCGCTGCTCGCGCCACCCGGCGGGCATCAGGCAGGGCAACCACCGAGCCCGCTGCCAACACCACCAACCCGCGCGGCCGTCCCCGCGCCGGCCGTGCCACGGGGCGCAACACCGCTGAACCGCGTGTGGAGCACCCCGAGGACGAAGACGGCCACCACCACGACCACTTCGACGAAGACGTCGACCACGGGCACGGCGAGGACGCTGAGTCCTCGCATCCGTCCCAGCGCCACAGCGCCTCCACTCTTGGGCGTCCAGCGCCCAGCCCAAACACCGCGCTGCTCATGGCCGCGGAACTCTTCCGCTACCGCCCCACAGCTGAGGTGCACGACAACTGGCTCGGCCGCCTCCAGCACCTCGTCGACATTGCGGCGGCACCGCGCGCAGCTCCTGCGGCGTCGCGCTCTCTGGTGCACCACAACTCCGGGCGCGCTGGAACCACCGCGCATGGCGCACCTCCGCCGCCGCCTCCGCCGGGTCCACCTCCCGCTGCGGCGCACAAGGCCGCGTCCCATGCGTCTTCGCCGCGCGATTGCCAAATCGTGCAGCGAACACCCCCAGACGCGCGGGTGGAGATGGAGCGCCAGAAGGACCTCCAGAAGCGCATCGTCGAGGAAATCGGCCAAGCAGGGCGACAGAACCGCCGTGCTCTTCAGGGTGGCATCGCCTCGTACGCCACAGGTTGCGCGGCCTTCACCCGCAACCTGCGTCGCGTCGTCTGGCCACAGAAGTTCAGGCCTGACCTACCCAAGGGCTACGACGGCACGAACAACCCCATCGAGTTCTTGCAGCTCTACACCACCTCCATCCAAGCTGCGGGGGAGACGACAAGGTCATGGCCAACTGGTTCTCCCACGCTCTCAAGGATTCCGCCTTGTCGTGGCTCCTGAACCTTCCTGAGGATTCCATTGACTCGTGGGAGGAGCTCTGCCAGCAGTTTGTTGCGAACTTCAAGGCCACGTACGAGCGCGCCCTCACCTACAACGACCTGCGAGCTGTGCGCCAGAAGCCTGGCGAGACCCTCCGCAGGTACATCCAGCGCTTCAGCCAAGTCCGCAACAAGATCCCGAACATCCCGGACTCGCACATCATTGCGGCCTTCAGAGAGGGCGTCACCAACCACAGGATGCTCGAGAAGCTCGGCATCCATGATACCCTCTCCTCCGTGGTGAAGCTCTTCGACATCGCAGACAAGTGCGCCAAGTCAGAGGAAGGGCTCCTCTTCGTCAAGGTGGGCTCGACAGACGACCCTGTCGAGGGATCCAAGACCCAGAAGAGGCGTGACGAGATAAAGCGCAAGCCTACCGCAGTCCTGGCAGCTGAACCCGATGCCAAGCATGTTCGCGAGGACTCCCCAGAGGCTGGCGAGAAAAAGGTGGACAACCGCCCGTTCTGTATCTACCACAACAGGCGCGGCCATGCGACGGAGAACTGCTATGACCTCAAGCAGCTGAGCAAGAAGCGTGAGCAAGAAGAAGGCAGCGGTGGCCGCGGCAGAGGCCGTGGTTACCGCAAAGGTGGACGCAAGTGCAACTTCCAGAGGCCCCAGGGAACTCAGGCGAATGCCGCCGAGAAAAACAACAATCTTCCCGACGAAGAGCCTGGAGGTTACCAGGCCCCCAAGGGTGCCATGGCTTGCATCCTCGGCGGATCCCAGGCGCCCAAGTCGAACAACCAGTTCAAGCAGTTCGCTCGCGAGCTCAACGCAGCGCTTCCCGGGGTCGAGACGTCCCGCCCCGTCAAGTGGTCCCAGTACACCATCGCCTTCGACGCCAAGGATCACCCCAAGTCTACCAAGACTGTGGGCACTCTCCCGCTGGTGTGCACCCCCACCATCAACAACATCGCCGTCGGCAAGACGCTCATTGATGGGGGTGCAGGCCTGAACGTCATCTCTGTCGAGACCTTCGAGACGCTTCAAGTGCCCTACGAGTGGCTCATGCCCTCCAGGCCCTTCACCGGGGTCACCAGCGGCTCAATATCGCCTCTGGGGCAAGTGAGGCTCGCGGTCACTTTTGGCACGCGGGAGAACTACCGCACCGAGCTAATTGACTTCGACGTCGCGCACATTGGCATGCCCTACAACGCCATCCTCGGCTACCCCGCCCTCGCAAAGTTCATGGCTGTCATGCACCACGCCTACAACATGGTCAAGATCCCTGGCAGCGGTGGCCCCATCACCAGATGCATGCCCTGTAAAGCAGAAAGCGCGGAAACAAGCCCCCGAGAAGCAAGCGTTCATCATCAAAGAAGTAGAGAAGCTGAAAGCAGCAGACATCATTCGAGAAGTTGCCCACCCCACTTGGCTCTCCAACGGTGTGGTTGTCCCAAAACCCAATGGAGGAGGCCGGCTCTGCATCGACTACACAGACGTAAACAAGGCCTGCCCCAAGGATCCATACCCCATGCCAAGGATAGACCAGATTGTGGACTCCACCGCCGGCTGTGATCTCCTCTGTTTCCTGGATGCCTTCTCAGGCTACCACCAGATCAAAATGGCCAAGGAAGACGAGGAGAAAACAGCATTTCTCACCCCTTGTGGTGTGTATTGCTACACTTGCATGCCCTTTGGCCTGAAAAATGCCGGCGCCACCTTCCAGAGGCTCATGAGGATCGCCTTGGGGGCTCAGATGGGAAGAAATGCAGAAGCTTATGTCGACGACATCGTGGTCAAGTCTCGCGAGGGAGACACTCTCTTGAAGGATCTCGAGGAAACCTTCGCCAGCCTGCGCAAGGTGAACATCAAGTTAAACCCCGCCAAGTGCGTCTTCGGGGTGCCTTCAGGCAAGCTCCTCGGGTTCCTCGTGTCCCACCGCGGCATAGAAGCAAACCCTGACAAGATCAAGGCTATAGAAGACATGCAGCCACCTCGCCGCCTCAAGGACATGCAGCGCCTAGCAGGATGCATGGCCAGCTTAGGCCGCTTCATCTCCAAGTTCGGCGAGAGAGCCTTGCCATTTTTCAAGATCATGAAGAAATCCGGCACCTTCAAGTGGACTCCAGAGGCCGACAAAGCATTTGAGGACTTGAAGAAATACTTGGCTAGCTCACCAGTCATGGTAGCCCCCAGGGCAGGCGAGCATCTGAAGCTGTACCTAGCAGCCACTCCACAAACTGCAAGCGCCGTCCTGGTGGTGGAAAGAGAAGAGCCAGTTCTCCCCAAGAAAAGCACTGCCACACCAAGTCCAGAACCTCCCGACGAGGGAACAGTCTCTCCAGACCCAGTGCCAGCCCACAGCCTCAAGTCGAGCCACCACGAGCACCCCTGCCGAGGCTCCTCCACAGGCAAACCTCGCCAAAGGTCCTGAGGAGCCTCTCGAGGGAGCCGACGCTGCCGCACCATCAACGACCCTCGTCGAGCATCCAGTCTACTTCGTCAGTACTGTACTGCGAGATGCTCGCGAGCGGTACCCAGTGCAGCAGAAGCTCCTCCTCGCGCTACTCATCGCCTCCAGGAAGCTGCGCCACTACTTCCAGGGCCACCCCATCACGGTGGTCACGTCCTTCCCCCTGGAGCAGATCCTGCGCAACCCCAACGCTACTGACCGCGTCGCAGGATGGAACATTGAGCTGCAACCATTCAACTTGCGCTTCGACACCACAAGAGTCATAAAAGGGAGAGCGCTGGCGGATTTCGTCGCCGAGTGGACAGACCCAACTCCTGAAGAGCCTCGCGAAGAAGAAACCGCGTCATCGGGAGATACAATGCCAAGCCACTGGACCATGCACTTCGATGGAGCTTTCGCCTGCCGCAATGGTGGGGCTGGCGTTGTCTTAACCTCACCAAAAGGTGACAAGCTCTACTACGCCATCCAGCTGTGCTTCACAATAGACAAGATCTCCAACAACATCGCCGAGTACGAGGGCCTCCTCGCCGGGCTCAGAGCCGCAATCGCCCTTGGCGTCAAGCACTTACTCATAAAGGGTGATTCCCAGCTCCTGGTTAACTTCTCCAACAAGAGCTACACGCCTAAAGACGACCACATGGCCGCCTACCTTGAAGAGGTCCGCAAGCTCGAGAAGCACTTCAGGGGCATGGAGCTCATGCACATCCCGCGAAAGGAGAACCAGAGGCAGATGACATCGCCAAGCGAGCATCACGAAGGCAGGCCCAGCCGGCCGGCGTCTTTGAAGAGAGACTCTCCAAGGCGTCCATAAAGCAGCCACAAGAAGCAGCAGCCACAAGCACAGACGAAGTACTCCCACCACCTCCTAGGTGGGGCACCCAACTGCGGTCCATCCTCAGGGGAGCGTCTGCTGCTGGCTATGGTGCATCAAGAGACAGGCTGGGTTGACGAACTCAAAGACTACCTGCTGAAGGGAGTCCTCCTGAAGAAGACGCGGAGGCAGAACGAGTGGCTCGACAAGCCAAGTCATACTACATCCTCGAGGGAGACCTGTACCGCAAGCGCCCAAATGGAATTGCACTCAAGTGCGTCCCCCCCGAGGAAGGCCGCATGCTGATCAGAGACATTCACAGTGGAGAGTGTGGCCACCATTCCTCTGCACGCACCCTGGCAGGCAAGGTCTTCAGGAGCGGTTTCTACTGGCCCCAAGTGCTTCAAGATGCCACCACCATCGTCCAGTCTTGCGATGCGTGCCAATTCCACGCCAAGCAAGTCCATCAGCCTGCACTGGGACTCCAAACCATCCCGCTCTCGTGGCCTTTCGCGGTCTGGGGCTAGACATCTTGGGACCCTTCCCGAGATCACAAGGGGGCTACCGCTTCCTCTTCGTGGCAGTCGACAAGTTCACCAAGTGGGCAGAGGTTGAAGCAGTGCGCAGCATACCGGCCAGGGCAGCAGTAAAATTCATCAGAGGCCTGGTCTGCCGCTTTGGTGTGCCTAATCGCATCATCACCGACAATGGCTCACAATTCACCAGCGGCATCTTCAGGGCCTACTGCGAGAGCCTCGGCACCAAGCTCTGCTTCGCCTCGGTGGCTCACCCACAGAGCAACGGCCAAGCCGAGCGAGCAAATGCTGAGGTCCTCAAGGGCCTCAAGACAAGAAGCTTCAATCGCCTGAAGGGCTACGGCAAGGGCTGGATAGACGAACTCCCGTCCGTGCTCTGGTCCATCCGCACGAACCCCACGAAGCCCACTGGTGAGACGCCATTTGCCCTCGTGTATGGAGCTGAAGCAGTCCTCCCCACAGAGATCAAGCATGGATCCGCACGGGTCCTTGCCTTCAACGAGGACGATCAAGCAGACCTCCACAGCGACGACCTGCTGCTCCTTGACGGGTTGCGCCGCCGTGCCGCCCTCAGGGCAGCCAAGTACCAGCAAGACCTGCGACGCTACCACAGCCGCCACATACGTCCGCGCACTCTCGAGACAGGCGACCTCGTCCTCAGGAGAATCCTCTCCAGGGAAGGTCTCCACAAGCTCTCGCCAATGTGGGAAGGCCCCTACAGGGTCTCACACATCGCCAGGCCTGGCGCGGTACGCCTCGAAACGGAGGACGGCATCCGGTCAAGAATCCATGGAACATCGCGCATCTACGCAAGTTCTACCCGTGATCATAGTCACGCCAGACATTTTTTGTCTCTAGAGGGAAGCACACAACTTCACCTCCAAGCTTCACAAAAGCTTCTCCTCCCGAGGGCCAGCCCCTCTGAGCTCTCCTGATTACGTGCCGCCGCAGGCCGTGAAGAGTCTCAGCCACTGAATGTGGTCCCCATGCCTCGACATGGAAAACTTTATCTTGGTAACACCAAGTGTAATGAACCAATTCGTTTCTCAATGAAACATTGCGCTGAGGCGCCGCTATGTAATATTTTGGTGGTGAGTTTTTACTTTTCATCATCTTAGTTCATTTCGCGCTCATATTCTTCCCCATGCGCACCTCGCGAGCGGGGGCTGAGTACGGTGACTGTGCCTCAAGAGCACCCCAACAGCACCGCAAAATCCAAAGGATCCGAGCTCTAACACGTGAGCACGCTCTCACGCCTGTTACCTCCCAAAGAGCTCTGGCCCATGGGCTTGCTCCCAAAACACGCCACCTCACCAAAGGACCTTGGTACTTACTCTCCTCGCGAGATACCATGAGGAAGCCTATAAGCGCGCATGAGTGTTTACTACCATGTGCCTGCTTTGGGTTTGCCTCTCTAACCAATACAGGGAACAAGAGTCCTCCCCAAGGTCGAGAAGTCACGCTCCGACCCCTAGAGGGAGCGCACCATCAGGGAAGCCAACGCCCTCTACGAGGCCAAAGTCTCGCCAAGCTAAGTCTAGCGCTCGCGCCCCTCAGGAGTTTTTCTCCCTCTCACGAGCACCTGTCGTCCCTCGAGCGGTTTTTTCTCTCTCACACTCCATGGACTGCTTGTGCGTCAAAGGGGGCCCTCGAGCACCGCGACTCGAGAGCCCTTACCTCTCCAAGCCTTAAACACCCCCCGGCCTTGCCGAGTCACGCTCCGGCATACCGCAGCGGCGGTGTCATAGCGCAAAGAGATGGGTCCTGACGACGTAGAGCGAAGAAAGACATGGAACAGGGATAAAAGGCCCATCGAGGGGCACACACACATGTTTGCATACGATCAAAGTATCTTACAAGCCAGCATGAATTAAAACAAGTCTTAAAACAAAGATAATTGCGCGCAAGCGCATCTTGTTGCAGGAGTGGCCTAGGCAGAGGGTTCACCATCGCCGTCCTCTTCAGCCTTCTCTTCTTCGGCGCCTTCATCCTCCTCAGCGGCCTGCTCCGCCTCAACCCTCTTGAAGCGGTCGACGTAATCGTTGACTTCTTCTCGAACCAAGTTGGAGAGCTCCCAGGCTGGTCTCCCTCGATGGGCTCGGTCACTGACTCGTAGTCGAAGCCGGGGTGAAGGCGCTGGAGGTTGGCGAAGACGCGATCGATCGCCACGGTCAAGAGCTTGCGGCACTCCTCATCAACAACATCGCCAAGTTCCGCCACAGGGCCCTCGAGCGCGGTGAAGAGCTGATCGAAGTAGGCGAGGTATGTGGCGGCGTCAGCGTTCCCATGACGGGAACAACAGGGGCATCCACTCCTAGCTGCCCCGCGAGAGTGTTCCCCCGGGTCACCAAGGATTGGAACATGCGCTCCCGCTGCTGCGTCAAGACCTGTGCCGCCTGCACGCGATGCTCAGCCTCTTCAGCACGCTCCACGACAGGGCCCACCTGAGCGGTCAACTCCTTCATGTCAGCCATCAAAGAGGCAAAGTTCTGCTCCGCGCGCGCCGAGCCTCCGCGGCAGCCTGGAGGCGAGAGTCGAATCGCTTCTTCTGGGCCTCAAGGTCCTTGACGCGAGCCTCAAGCTCGTTGCGTCTCTTCGTGAAGCGATCCTCTTGCTTCTTGGCCTTTCTCCGCGAAGTCTTTCCTGCAGCTGTCGCGAAAGAGCTTCTCCTTCGTCGCAGACTCCTCCGCCATCTTCTCCTCCTTTTTGCGAAGGTTCTCGTTGGTCTGCACAAGGCGCTTCTGGTAGAACTCCTCGTCTTGGTGACCTTGTTCTCGCGGGCTTCCAGGTGCTCCCGCTGCGCGGATTGATCCTTCTCGATCTGCTCAACCTGTTCCTCGCGTTTGCGCGCCTCGGTCTCGCGGGCGTCGAGCTCAACTCCGCGCTGCACGATCAAGTCTTCGCGAATGCTCAAGCTCTCACGGAATTTCTCCAAACTCTGTCGCACATTCTCCGACTCGGCAACGATCCCCGCCTCGCGATCTAGAAGCTCTTTGTGCTTGGCGGAGACCGCCGCTTCGCGCGCCGCCAGCTCCTGGTGTTTGGCCTCGGTCTCTGCCTCGAGAGCCTCGCGCCTAGCACCCAGGTCCGCAAGGGTCTCCTCGACCTCGCGGACCACGCTGATGCGGATCTCCTCAGCGAGCGCAGCGCTGCCTCGCGTTGCGCCTGGGCAGCTTCGTTCTTCCGGCGGCAGTTCTCCACGGTCTCATGAAGACAAGCCCAGCCCCGCGCAAGCTCGGCGTCCTCCTCCGCCCTGGAGCGATCCTCCTCGCAAGCTGGGCCTCAAGCCCGTCGAGAATTTCCCTCGCCGAGCGGAGGACAGCCCCACGGCGAGCTGCAATGGGGCGCCGCCCCCGCAGAACTAAGGCCCATGGCTCGCCGGAAGGCCTGGAAACGCCGGCGCCTGCCGAGGATTCCGGAGTGTCCTGCCTTGGGCTCGAGTGGCCTCGAGACGCGCCTGGGGGCTCGGGAGCGAGCCCCCTCTTCGTCCACAAGGGGCCTTCTGGGGGCTCTGATGAGAACCCCCCTCGCCTCCCGCGTTGGAGGCCTTCTGGGGGCTCGTGGCACCCTCACCATCAACCCCACCATTCTTCTGCCCCTGGGGAGCACTCTCCTCTCCAGGGACAGGGTTGGCCTTCTCAGCTGAGGCCGCCTCCCCAGCGGCCCAGAGTCCGCTGTGGCCTCTCCAAGTTTCGTGCTCGGTGGGGGCGATGACGCGGCGGCCTCCTCCATTTCGACGTCAGCGCGTTCCCGCGGACGCCCCTGTCTCCGCCGCACGCTCATTCGCCGGCGGCGTGAACCTCGCCGCATCCACCTCCGGCGTCCCCTCCTGCCGCAGGGGAGACGTCAGGCCGCATAGGCGGAGGCGTCGCCACCTCTGTCTCCTCCCTCCTTCTCCTCGCGGCCTCTCTGCCTCAGGAGGCGGTGCCGCAGCCTCAGGAGAAGAAGCAGTGCCCTCGGGAGGCACCTCGTCGACTGTACACGCCGCAGACGCCGCTGCAGCGCTGGGGATCTCTCCAAGCCTCCGGAGTCTCCGCCGTTTTGGCACCTCGGGGCCCCTGGAGAGGCAAAAGCTCAAAAACCCCTCGAGGAACCTACGCAAGAATAAGCTCAAACAGAAAAGGGAGTCGGTTCTTACCCAGGTGCCTTGGCGCGGGAATCGACCCACACCGTGTTTGACGACCGCCACGGCCTCGGTGGCGCGGCCCCGGCGCCGGACCCCTCGAGAGCAGCCTCGGCTTTCCTCTTGAGAGAAATGCCCGCTGGGCTCCCGGCGGCTCTGTCATGAATGGCCTTGGAGCGGGGCTCGCAGTGGCCTGATGAAGCTCCGTCGTCGTCGCTCTCCTCTTGCCCCTCAGCACGCTGCGAGGGAGCGGCCACGAACTGGCCGCTGCTGCCTGAGGAGGCCTCGTGGGTCTCAACTTCAGGCGCCGCGCTCTTCGAGGTGCTCGAGTTCTCCGCTGAAGAGGCAGAGCCCCCGAGGCGCCGGCTGCGCCTGCGTCGGATTCCACAGGCGTTCCGTCGTCTCCTCGTCGCCCTCAGCTGGCGCCCCCTGCGCCGCAGACTCAGGATCCTCGCGAGGCCCCACATGCCCCTTGGGCACCAGGCCCCACTGGTCGAACTTCGGCATCGTCTGCACGAGCGAGACGCGACGCCCGAGATCGATCCTGTGGAGCGGGACCGCCTTATCGCGGGCTTGGGGATGTCTGGAGCCGTGAAGAGTGTCTCCATGATGGTGCGCACCTCCTGCTGCGTGAAGAGGGTCGCGCTCAGGCGCATTTTGTCCCTCTGGTTGGAATACAGCCACATCGCGTCCGCGTGCCTCTGGAGCGGAGCAATGCGGCGCCTCACGAAGTCCTTGGCCACCATCTGCCCGGTGAGGCCTGCCTCGCGGAGGTCCTTCAAGCGCCTCACCACCGGGCCGAGCGCGGCTCCCTTGAGCGCCTTAGAAGACCAGCTCGCCCTCTTCGTCGGAGGCGCTCGGGCAGGTCGAAGAAGGCGCTCCGGCTGCCGAACTTCATGAGGAACCAGCGCTTGCGGAAGTCCTCCACCTTCTTCGTCACATTGGTCACAATGTTCTCGCCATTCCGCGCGATGGGGATGTACGTGCCCTTCATGCCCTCAGTGATGCGGAAGGACACGCACCCTGACCGCTCCTTGTTCGCCGTGAACCGGAGCGCATAGAAGCTGCGGAAGAGGTCCACCGAGGGTGGAACGCCGATGTATGCCTCGCAGAGGTAGGCGAAGATGGCGAGGACAAGGATGGAGTTAGGATGGAGATGAAGGACCTGGATCTGGTAGCGCTCCAGAACCGCCAGGAAGAAATCGGAGAAAGGAGGCACGAGCCCGGCGAATAGGGTGTGCATGAAGATGGGGTAGAAGTCGCCGAAGGAGTTGTCCGCCGTCTTAAGCACCGTAGCGCCGTGCTCGTTGGTCGCCGAAGCTGCCATGTGGCGCACCTTCTCCAGCTGCGTTTTCTTCTTGAAGCGGAAGCCGGTCAGAGCCGGCTCAAAGCCACCGCCCTGCTGCGTCGCGGCAGAGTCGCCACCCTGCACCACGGCCTTGCCTTTCGAGGCCGCGGAGGCTTTCTTGGGCGCCATTGCGGCAGGATTGCAAAGGAAGAGCACCGGAGATACGGGAGCGCGGACGCCAAGAGCGAGGAGACGGGCGCGCAAATGGTGCAGTAACTGCTGCCTGAACCGGCGCTGCAGGCTTTATTCCCCTCGGAGCAGTTACCGAGACGTGGTGGGTCCCCCCACTACGCCCGTCATCTCCGAAGAGAACGTGTCGTCACGGCGTAACTGCCCTACACGTGTCTCAGGCCGGCCGGACACTTTGGGCCCATGACGATTCGCCTGCGTCCATTGGACTACATCGTGCCCATCATGGGCCCGGGGGCTACTGTCGGCCCAGTGAAATCCAGGGTGTGATGGGCCTGTCCTCTACGGCCCTCGACACTCGGTGGCGAATTTTCGCTAAGCACCAAGCCTACGGCTAGGAGAGCCTCGCGAGGCCCTCTCCACTGCTGCCCCCTCTTCAAGGAAATATCCCCTGGAGAGAGGTCAACGCCGAATTCTCTACAGGGCATCCAATCCCTCGTGGAGATCGCTTCGCTGCAAAGCAACCTCTGCAGAGCGCACATGGGCTCTGGAGCGGCCGCAAAGTGACGCGCGCCCCTGCGCGCGGTGACGACGACGCCGCAGTTGCCATTTTGGTGATTAAAGGGGTCAACAAAGCTGTGCCATCCGCACCGGACTACAAGGGTTTCCTCTTTGGTGATAAGGGGACCGGCCGGCGCTACACTCCACGGCCAACGTCACTGTGGGCACCCCCACGTTCCTCTGCGGCCCCAACTGGCCGTCCTGCATGGACGGTGGTTACTCTGCTACAGGAGTCAGCTTTACGCCCATGGACCGCGTCCATGGACAACCGGGCTGCGGTGCACCGCGGCCTACCTTCTGCTCCACGTGACAGCCCGACCATAGTGCAAGCGCAGGGAGGGAGCACGGGGCGCCTATAAAAGGAGGATGAGCAGCACCGTAGCAAAGGATCGCACTCTGATTCCTGCATCGCCACTTACGCGCAAGGATGAAGAAGACCCCTGCTTCCCTTCCTTGTATACACCATTGCCAAAAGAGAGCCCTCGGCAAGCTCATTGTACTGTAACCTCTACAAGCAGTGCAATACAGACAAGCAGGAGTAGCGATATTACCTCCACACGAGGGCCGTGAACCTGGGTACGGGCTGGTGTTCATCTCTGTTGTGATGTCCCTCCACTTGCTCGACGAGCACCGTCGCCGTGCAGGTTGAGGGTTGTTTGACCAACGTGTTCGGCCCCTTACACGAACTCTCTTCGTGAGCTTGACTATCCCTATTTCGTGGGAGTCATTCTCCGACATCGATGACCAAATTTGATGGTCATAACTCTTATGACCAATTTTTTTGGTCACGCGCTGTCTGGCATAGCCACGTCAGATCCTACGTGGCCAATCCTACATGGCATGATTGTGACCAAATCAGAAGGTCATAGAACAGAATCGGCCCGGTCCACGTTGGTCATCAGATGGGCCAAGCCCAAATGTTCAGCCCATTAATTTTTTTTCGTCAATTTCTTTTTGAATTTACAGCTCCTCCATATGGGCTAGCCCAACTTTGTTCCGCCCATTTATGCTTTTTTCTCTAATATCTGATCGGATTAATAGCAGTACAGCCATTTTATTTTATGGGCCTTGGCCTTTCAACAGTGCATATATTTCCTGGGCCATGGCTTTTTTACCATCACAGTACAACATAGTTTGGGCCCAATGCCTCTTTAGCTCAGTTCCAGCCGAGATTCAAATTCATTACAAACAGAAATTCACATTTGAATTCAAATTTAATCTGAATTCCAATAAATTGAATTACAGCACATATTCCAGGAATTCAAATCAACACATATTCTTCCAGGTCCAAATAACAGACCTAAATTACAGGTTCGTCATCACATACACATTATCAGCTACCATGTTCCAGGAATTCAAATCAGTGCTTGGCCAGGTAGAGCCCCGACAAGTTGGCGGGAAGATGTAGTGCTTAGGTGAGGTAACCACCGTAGTTGTTCAGCGAGATGTCATTCACCTGCGCCCAAAGAAACACCCCGGCCACCACAGGCCGTGGTTAGTCAGCATCTACCACATGATAATTAACAGGAAACTAAAGCTTGATACAAGATAGTATTCATAGTTGGGCTGGGTAAGGTGATAAAGAAAAACAGAAATTGTGGAGTTAGCAACATATGCAGGATAATCATAAAGCAGAACCATTGATTTATTGTGTGGGTATATAATAAATAATCTTGCAAGTTAATAGCAGCAAAAAATCTTGATTTAGACTTTGGAAAGTATGATAGCATTACTGTTTAAAATTTCCTTCAATACAGAAATGCAATTGCAATATGCTGGTAGTGTATAAGTCCTTAACGATACAAGATGCATGTAACTTATGAGAGGAAAATAGGTTGTGGACTTGCAGATAAATAAGAAAAGATACTTACCAGAGGAAAAAGGCTAAGAGTTCCTAAGTGACAGATTTTATTTTAAAACTTTCTTTGAATTCACATCAGATATAAGATGCAGATGTACAAAGCAATAGCATCATACAAGCTGAAGGTCAAATCATCAAGTTGGTTACTAGTAACTATATGGACATGGAACAACAAGCAAATTACCATAGATACACCTCAGGTCTGCGACAACCTGATTTTGACATGCTTGTCTGCCTTGAACACCGAAGTCACTAAGAAGAACATGACATTGTATCAAAAATAGAATATTCAGTAGTAGTGAAATAAGCCAATAGCAGTGTAAGTTCTTTACCTAGAGCCTTGGTTTACTTGAAGATGAAGGATCTAAGGAATTGCTTGGCTTGTTGGGGTCCTTATCAGCCTTGCTCTTCTTCACCTATAGCCTGATTCAGAGCACAAACCAACTACAAACTGAATCAAAACAGAAGGTAAAATCACAGGAACACTCGATGAACCACAGGAAACTGAATGAGAAGAGGGATGGGATCAAACGGGCACTAACCTGGTGTACATCACCAGCTTCACAATACAAAAAAAATGTCAATGGTAAGTTCTACAGCTCCATGACAAATCCAGCCATCCTGAACTAGCATCAGAAATTATTGGATACAAGAAAATGGTTATTAGACCACTATTGTTGAGACAGAGCTAATTTGATTTGTATCGAACTAAAGTAATGCATACAGGGGGGTTATTTCGGATGCCCTTAATTTTAACATATTGGCATAATAACTTGCTAGATGTAGACCTCCAGATACCCTTAATTTAAAGCAACAAACAATTTTAAAAATACTGCCAGAACTGCTCAGCAATTTATTTGGATACATCAGATCTAACTTATAGCAGTTTTTTGCTTAAGTACTGAAAAATCTAGGTGAGTATAACAGGAATCAGCGATAATATCACCAAACCCTCATGATTTTCAGAGTACAGGAGATGCACAACTAAGTATCTAGGTCAGCCTTCTATTCCAACTGCAGCTACATACAACCTACAGCAGCTATGGTACTAAGAAGAGCAGTAGGTCAGCCTTTGATACACCCAACCTACAGCAGTTGCGGCTACACCCAAACTAGAGCAGCAGTTCTACCAGTAGAAAGAGATGGAGGCAATTGTCTCACCTGCAGCAGCTGGACAGGAGACAAGTTGAGGACGGCCGGGGAGTAGAAGCAGGTGTCAGCTCGCGGACTTGATCGGGGAAGACAGCTAGCGGTAGCTGCAGCAGCACCTCCGGCCATGAGGTCCGGCGCGTCCACAGTCTGCCTGCTGTCGGGCGCCCTCGGGAAGACGGCGGCGAAGGAGGCGGGTAAAGCAGCGACGGTCGGGATCGACGGCCAAGGCGGAGAAACGCCTAATACGGCGCCGTCCCCCTCCTCCGACGAGACATCTCATCCCTGCAGCGCTGTAGAGGTGGACGTCGAACTATATTAGAATTTCCTGTCAACGCGTGCAGTAGGAATAGATTGCCAGTATGCATGTGTTCCAAGTAAGATACATAGGCTGCACTAAAGTTTGGTGATTAATGTGTGTTCATGGGGTTGTATGCATACCTACTGATTTTCATAAGTAGGTATTCATTTAGATGGTGCTTAAAATAGTGTCAGATTCTTTTTTTGCGATTGAAAAAAAAAAGTATCAGCTATCAATGTAAATGAAGGCCAAAGTCTCATTTGATGAAACGACATAAAAAAATTCACCTAACAAAAAGAAAGTCTGTGAATGCATTGTATCTTTGCCAATCATTTATATGCACAGCCTTTTGATTCAAAGAATACAGTAGCTAATACTGTCAATGGTAACGAATCAATGACTGTTACTAATCTTTGATTAAAATAGAAATAAAATTATGCTATGTGATGACATAGCATACTGAAAAACCAGTCTCCTAGTTTAATGACTGCACTGGTGTTACCACGACAGTCATCGCCGTATGCAGAACAAAACTATACTACTGGGAGATAACCAAATTAGCCTACGAAAAAGAACCAGACAAGTCGGTATGCCACAATACACAATATAGATGAAGAGTACGTACTGAACCATCCTGTGGCAAAGCTAGATGCACACCGACCCCTGAATGCAATATACAGAACAACAATAACTAGTGGCGTTTTGACTATATTTTGAAATCGGTACCAGAAATTCAAAAAAAATCAAATAATTGCAAATCCTTCACGATGTGTCACTATATATGACCTAGTTTCGAGAAAAATATATAAGCATGGAATACAATAAACATTTTTAAAAAGTGTTCACAAAAATGAGCTATCATGTATGAAGATTCACACCTTTCAGGCCAAATGACGGATGTTATGGCCACTTTCATGGCATAGATTGTTTAAATGATCTCATATTTTGCACAAGCGAGCACCTTGGAGTGGCGAACAATGTTGTCGAAGAAAGTTTTTATTTTCTTTGCACGAAAAAGTCATTTTTTATTTTCAGAGTGCAAAAATGGGATTTTTTGTGAAGGACCTACCAAATATTTGTTCCAAAATTGGCACATGTGTTCATTGTGGAATGGCAAGCAATGTGTTCGTAATGGCCTTATTTTAAAATCATTCACTTGTTTTATGCTGCATTTAAATTTAAAAGAATAAATCCACAATTTTCTTTCAAATTCTTCAAAACCCGATATAAGCAATATATAATCTTGGGGGGGTATGTGTATTTTATTTTGACTAACAACAGTCCCTAATAGTATATAATGATAGAGGAAATTTTAATAATTTTTTATAATTTATTTGGTTGAAATTGAAGTTCGAAATCAAAAGTTATAAAAGAAAACATAAAAGAATAAAGGAAAAGAAAAAAATGACAGCCGAGCCGAGCCGGCCCGGCAAAGCATCACAGCCGAACCAGGCTGGGCCAGCAAAGCAAAGCGACGCCGCAGAAAAAAAAGGAAGAAAAGAGGTGGCCTAGATGGATCAGAATCGGCCCAACAGAAAAATAGAAGGCAGGAAAAAAACAAAGACATGGGCTGCATGGCCCGGTTAGGTTAGGTCCCTTTTTTTTATTCTTTTTCCTTTTCTGGTTTCTCTATTTCTTTATAACTTTTGTTTTAAATGTCCAAATCAACTCAAACTAGTTTCTAAAAATTTATAAAACTAATATCTATCATTTAACATATTCAAGCACACTTTTCCAATATATTTAAAAAATAAAAATTCAAAATATTGCATAATTGCTTAATTGACACCTTATGTCAATTTTAAAATAGGTTTTTAATAAAATCATTTGTGACTTATTAAAATCAAATAAAATTACCACAAATGTAAATATTGAAAATAAGTGATTTTAAACTTATTTGTTTTTCAAATAAATATAATTGAATCAAAACATTTTTTAAATAGAATATGCATTAAATAATTTAAAACACTTTGCAAATATGGTTTTAGGTTTTTAATAAATACCCAAAAGTTAAATATTTACAATCAAATACTTGGAATAAACATTTTATGAGATGAAGGTGTCTCTGAGAAATTTTAAATCATTTTAAATAAATTGGGGTTATTGAAATACATTGGATAAAAGAAATTAAACTAAACTCCAATTTTGAATTAATAATTACTTGGATATTTAAACTATTAAAGTTTTTTTGAAGATGCCAAATGTCTCCTATTATTTAATTTCTATTATAATTTTAATGTTTTCTTTTTAACAAAAATAAAATTTTCAATTTTTAGTGATTTTTAAACATTCCAGAATATTGGGATGTTACACCCACTTGTCATGCCGGGTTGGGATCCGGACCCACATGTCATGTGGGCGTGGTGAGTCCCGCATGTCATGCGAGGTGGGGGTGGGTCCCACTTGTCATGATGGGGCCGGGCAGGTCCCACATGTCATATTTGTGGGTCCCACTTGACAGATTTGTCAACAGTCAACACCTCCTGTCAATAGGTCCCACATGTAAGTGTGGTGACACGTAAGCACAAATAACACATAGGCGGTGACATGTAGGCGCGATGAAGTGACATGTAGACGAGACCGCTGAGGTGTCAGTCCAGTCATACCAACACATCCTGGTAATGGCTCCCACCTGTCAGCGAGTTCACCATGACTGAATATGGACACGTAAGCGACATATGGCTGCCACGTGGGCATGATTGATGAGGTGGCTGTCCAATCAGAATGGTCGTAAATAAGGTCATACGCAACTGCTGTCTACATTATGACCAATTTGTGTAAATAGATTATGACTTTTTTTGACCAAATTGGTCGTTAATTTTTTGGATTAGGATCCTACAAACCAGCTCACGACCAAGTGGGTTAAAATGGTCATAGATCTATGACCAATATTTTGAAAGTCACTATCAAAAGGTCACTAGTTGACATATTTCTTGTAGTGTTGGCAGGCGTTGCTCGGAATGGATCATCGGCAACGCAACACCCCGATTGATGCCTTAACACAGGCACAACCCTCAATGTATAATAGAGAGATCAAGACTTGTGGAACAACTGGCACATCACAGACTCTACGACCCAAATCATTATAGTTCAACTCTTATAGTAGAGAAAGATAGCAAATGACATCCAGAGGTCACAGACCCAACATTACATCAAGCGGAAGCAAATTAGGTTGTTCTAAACAATAAGAACCAAATTAGGGCCTAAGAGGCCTACAGATAAACATTCAACGCCAGCTGTTCCGGGATGTCCCAAGCTGCCACCTGGGAACCCCAGACTACTCGTCGACGTCCACAAAGAACCCACCTTCGAGGTCGGTGAAGTCCTCCTCTGAAACAAAACAAACGACGTTGAGTTCGACGAACTCGCAAGGTTATATATAGAGCATTAGCTCGATGAAGCTTTCAAGGTTTTATGGCTGTTTTGCATAAAGCTGATTTTATTTATGAAGAACATAACTCGAAGGCATCGACTATTCAGAGTATTTTAAAAAGAGGTAAGAAGTACTCTTTCTTTCATCACCTTTCATCATCAACCATCATCAACCACTGTACCTGTTCATCGAAGGCACCTCCCCGAATCACCCTCGAGGAAACTCACCTTGCAATCTTGAAGTGGTACCTTTAGTACCCAGGTTTTAATCATTCCGTTCAAGTTATTCTATGATCTTATCGTCCTTTCCCAAGTTGTCCTTAACCGTGGACACGGCTTTTCGAAAAGATTTAACCCTGCAGGGGTGTACAATGTTTGTCACGCGTACCGTCCGGCCCATTACCTGCGCATTAGCTCTCTTCCTTGGAAAGCCGGCTGGGTGGGAGCGGTGTCGACTTCTCCCTCGTTAAGGACTTTCCAGGATCATCAGTGGCGGTAGGACTGCCAGGATCACAACACCCCGCCCCACAGCCACTCATTTTCCTAACACCACCATCCTCATCCCAGTTCATACCACCATCATCACGCACGCGCAAATGGAAGCCCGAACTAGAGGACCCTGGCTAGCCCCGCTCGAGTTATTTAGTCTATGAGGGTTCCTGCAATTGCATAGTCCTCACGCATGGTTGCACGCTCAGTCTTGGTTCGGGAGGTAAAGAACTCGCACCTAGGCGGCGAGAACGAGACAAAGCACCACAACCACAGTGGCCTCTCATCCCCACCTTTAAGCATTTTATTACCTGTCCCCACAATTCTCCACGTCATCTGAACATTTCACACCTGTTTCCAACATGAAATATCCATCGGACGGATAATATTTGCCTAAGCATGGCTAAGCATCATCATAGCATAGTTTAGTAACTCAGGCCAACAATACAAACCTATGGATAATAGGAGGGAAAACAGGTATTGGCATCGGAAACTTAATGCAACTATAGGATACTCTAATCCAATAAAATTGACATTTGGAACCGCATGCAATATTATAGTGGAGAAAATACTTGCGGAAAATAGGATAAGATATGCTCAGAGGGGGATTACGCTTGCCTTGTTCAAGGTGCTGGTAGTACGGCTCTTCGGGGTATTGTGGAGTAACCCCGGCTGCTTGATCTATCGAAGCATAGCAACGAAAGAACAATCAATCACCACACATGCTTAACATATGCAATGCGCAAGCACATGATGGCATGACATATTTAGTGCATTGAATTTATTATAGCGAGATCTACCCATTTTAAAGGGGGTGCGAGATAATTATTCAACAAGAGAGAAAATAAAGCTCCTTCTTTGTTTTTATGCTTTCCTGTGCTATAGTTCATGTAAACATGCATGAAGATGATGCTACGGATTAATGCACATTTTTCTGAGCATTTTGATATGAAGAACACATTTTTCGGAGGTCCCGATAAAAAGTTATCGCTTTTAATTTCCTCTTTTTAAATATTTACGTTCAAATATTTTACTTCCAACGGTAATAATTATTAGTATTCGAGTTCTAGCGTGAGCGATGGAACTCGAAGGAATCATCGAGTTTCGATAACCCTAGAGTCGCGAGGGAGTAGCGGGGAATAATCGCTATCGAGGAGGAAAAGAAAAAAAACAGGAGCAGCGAAAAAAACTAGGAAACCGTCTTCCAGCCCGGTTTAGCCGGTTAGCAGGCCGGCCCAGTTACAGAGGGGACCGGCCGTGTGGCCGGTTGGGCCGGCTCAGAGGCCGGGCAGGCGGCAGAGAAGCCCGGCTCTCAGCCCAGCTCAGGCCGGGCCCAAGGCCGGTTAGGGCCCGAGAACAACGGCCTCCTGGCCGGTTTAACCGGCTCTGCGACCGGCTGAGCGACGCAACGGCGACGGCGTCGCGCGGCGGCACGGCGTGGATCATCGTGAGGAGCTAGCGCGAGAGGGGAGGGGGAGAAGGGCCAGCACGGGCCAGGTACTCACCAAGCGCACGTACGGGGGCGGCGGGGACGACGGAGGTGCGACGAACGCGGCGGTGCGGAGCTCGGCGATGCCGCGGCGGTGGTCGGCGAAAATGTGGGCGGCACGGTCGATTCGTGTCCTCCCAGCTTAATTCCTCTGGCAGCGAAGTAGCTGGCGACGCGGCAGACCTCTCTGTGGCGCTCGATTTGGACGGGGTGCGCTCAGGCGACGGCGGCACTGCGGTGGAGCTTGGCGGCCATGGCGCAGCTCGGGAGCTCGGGGGAGGAGAAAAAGGGAGCGGGGCAAGAGGGGATGGGGAGCAGAGGGGGCCCCGGGGTGCTTGTCCTCCTGCTGTGGGGGCAGAGGGGGCCCGGCGGCGTGCACGCGGCCACGGGGTCGAGCGGTCCGACGGGAGCACCTCGCGCTTCGGTCGCTACAGCGACGAAGATGAAGTTTTTGCAACTTAGCCCCTGGAAATATTAAAATCATCACAGATTGGTCCTTGCTTCCTTTTCTTTTATTTAAAGCAGGTTTTAGGGATCTCGTCCCGAGATTCTAAGGTTGCGGAAAGAAGTCGGGATACTCCTCACGAAGACTAGACTCTCGTTCCCAAGTTGCTTCTTCCTCGGAATGGTGAGACCATTGAACTTTGAGGAACTTGGTAGTCTTGTTCCGGGTCTTTCTTTCGGCTTCATCCAGGACACGTATAGGATGCTCGCGATACGTAAGATCTTCCTGGAGATCCAGCTCTTCATGATTAACTCCATGGATAGGATCCTTGAAGCACCGGCGAAGTTGGGATACATGGAACACATCATGTACATCTGGGAATTTGACCGGTAACTCCAACTTATAGGAAAGATCACCTCGCTTTTCCAGAACGGTGAAAGGACCAACATAGCGAGGGCCAATTTCCCTTTGATTCCGAAGCGGCGAACGCCACGGAGGGGAGAGACACGGAGATAAGCTTTATCACCAATTTCATAGTGAATTTCCTGATGGTGCTTATCATAGTAGCTCTTCTGCCTAGACTGAGCAATCCTCAGATTCTCTCTTATGATTCGAACCTTCTCCTCAGCTTCATTGATCACATCCGGACCAAAGAGTGCTCTCTCTCCGGTCTCGGACCAATTCAGCGGAGTACGGCATTTTCTTCCATATAGAGCCTCGAATGGAGCCAGGCCCAGACTAGCTTGATAGCTATTGTTGTAGGAGAACTCCGCGAAAGGGAGATACTTTTCCCAACCCTTGCCAAAAGAGATCACACATGCCCGAAGCATGTCTTCCAACACTTGGTTCACTCTTTCAGTCTGACCATCAGTTTGAGGATGGTAAGCGGTACTGAAATTGAGACGGGACCCCATAGCAGTTTGGAAACTCTGCCAGAATTTGGATACAAAGATACTTCCACGGTCCGATATGATCCTCAGAGGGAACCCATGCAATGGAACAATACGAGCCAAATATAAGTCAGCAAGTTGACTTGCCCGTATATCATCACGGACTGGTAGGAAGTGAGCAACCTTGGAAAGACGGTCAATGATCACCCAAATTGCATTGTTGCCCTTTTGAGATTTGGGAAACCCGGTGATGAAGTCCATACCAATTTCATCCCATTTCCACTCGGGAACTGCAATAGGGCGGAGAGTACCGGGAGGTCTTTGATGTTCAGCCTTTACCCGTCGACATGTATCGCATTCAGCAACATACTTGGCAATTTCTCGTTTCATCCGAGTCCACCAAAATTAAGGCCGAAGGTCCTGGTACATTTTGGTACTACCGGGATGAATAGAGAGAGGAGAATCATGAGCTTCTTGGAGGATCAACTCCCTCAATTTTCGTTTCTTTGGCACTACCAAGCGGTCACCAAAATAAACAACTCCGGATTCATTGATAGAGAAACATTTGGCCTTCCCGCTAGCAATGTTCTCCTTGATTTTTAGAATGCCCTTGTCACGCGTTTGAGCTTCCTTAATCTGGTCTACAAGAGTAGATTTGATCTCCAGATTTGCTAGATAGCCGGAGGGAACCATTTCTAAGTTCAAACGAGAGAACTCTTCATGGAGGGCAGGTTGGGCCTTTTCAATCATCAGATTGTTGCAATAGGACTTCCGACTTAGCGCGTCAGCCACGACGTTTGCTTTGCCGGGTTGATAGTTCAGACTTACATCATAGTCCTTGATTAACTCCAACCAACGCCTTTGCCTGAGATTTAAATCCGGCTGGGTGAAGAGGTACTTCAGACTCTTGTGATCCGAGAAGATCTCGCAACGGTTACCAAACAGGTAAGGTCTCCATTGCTTCAAAGCATAGACCACAGCGGCAAGTTCTAGATCATGGGTGGGGTAATTGTGCTCATGCGGCTTAAGTTGGCGAGAGGCATATGCCACCACATGGCCATCTTGCATTAATACACAACCCAAGCCTTGAAGGAGGCGTCACAGAAGACGACGAAATCCTTGCTGTGTCCGGAGGACAAGCACAGGAGCGGACGTGAGTTTGGCTTTCAGTGTTTTGAAGCTCTCTTCAGCTTCGGCCGACCATACAAACTTTTTATCCTTCTTGAGAAGGTCAGTCAGGCCTTGGCTATCTTGGAGAAACCTTCGATGAATCGGCGGTAGTAACCCGCCAATCCGAGAAAGCTACGAATGTCCTTGACTGACATTGGAGTTTTCCAATCCAAATGGACTGAATCTTGTCGGAATGACAGCCACACCATTAGCGGATATCACATGACCAAGGAAGACAAGATTATCCAACCAAAACTCACACTTGGAGAACTTGGCATAGAGGCGGTGTTCTCGAAGTCTGTCAGAACCAAACGAAGATGTTCCTCATGCTCTTCATTGGTTTTGGAATAATGAGGATGTCATCAATGTAAATGACGACAAACTTGTCAAGATAATCCATGAAGATGGAGTTCATGAGCCTCATGAAAGTAGCTGGAGCATTTGTGAGACCAAAGGACATGACGGTATACTCATATGAGCCATAACGAGTAACAAATGCCGTCTTTGGAATATCCTCCTTTCTGATTTTTATCTGATGGTAGCCTGACCTCAGATCCATCTTGGAGAATACCGTTGCACCAGCTAACTGATCCAACAGATCATTGATGCGAGGAATAGGATACTTGTTCTTGATTGTCACCGCATTCAACGGTCGATAGTCAGAGACTAGACGAGGCACGGTAGAATCCCTCTTCTTGACAAAGAGTACCGGACAACCCCAAGGTGAACTGCTAGGCTGGATGAAATCCTTTGCTAACTGATCAATTTGCTCTTTCAACAGAGCCAACTCTTCCACCGGCATACGGTAGGGCTTCTTGGAAATTGGAGCGTACCGGGAAGTAGATCTATGACAAACTCCACACTTCGGTCAGGAGGCATGCCAGGCAATTCTTCCGGGAACACATCCGGGAAGTCACACACCACGTGTATGTCCTGGATTTCAGGAGGGGATTCGCCTTCCATAAAGCAAAGGAGATCTCAGGTGAGTTGGGTATGATGAGGACGGAGGTCTTGACAGTGCAGACCAATACTTCACACTGTCACCGGAAGAATTGGTCACGGTGACGGTCTTGGCAGCACAGTCGAGATTAGCCTATATTTGGCTAGCCAGTTCATGCCCAGTATGACATCAATGCCACTTGACCTCAGAGCTACCAAGCGAAAGGAAAAGAGTAGTAACCGATAGTAATCTGGACTCAGGAGTAACCCCATCGGTTTGCCATTTGGAGCCAGGAGTGGCGATCACCAAGGGATGCTCATTTTCTCAACGGTATTTTGTGGTCTTTTGCAAAAGCTATGGATATGAATGAATGCGATGCTCCAGAGTCAAACAAAACTGTAGCGATTGCCGTTGATTCGTAACTCACCCATGAGAACGCCGGGGTCCTCTTCAGCTTCTTCAGCAGAGATGTGGTTCAGGCGACCACGCACAATAGGTCCAGCCTTGCCAGCTGGAGTGGCAGGGGCTCGTGCAGGAGTTATCGCGAGAGGTGCCTTCTGGGGGCACTCCCTGGAGTAGTGGCCAGCCTGGCCACAGGTGTAGCAAGTGAGTCCAGGTGGAGCAGGTAGCATAGGACGGTACCCACTCCCGCCTACCCCAAGTGTCGAAGTAGTGGGGCGCGGAGGAGGTGGCCTGTATCCCGCGGCTCGGCATGAATGGAGCACGCGGCGCGCTGTAGGGAACAAACACCCTGCGCTTCTTGCTCTCAGAACCCGAGGAACTCTGGTGGTCCCCGTGTGCGGGCCTCTTGGAAGCTCAAGTTCCTTTCTTCCTTGCTCAAGAGTAAAGCCTGGTTGAACAGCTCCTGGTAGGTCTGGAACCTGAAGGGCAACAACTCATAGCGGAGCTGCGGTAAGACCCTTGCGGAACAGCTCTTGCTTGTCAGCATCATTGGTCACGTCCCTTGGGGCGTAACGAGAGAGATGGTTGAACTCTCGACCATAAGTGCGGAGGTCCATCCGTCCCTGTTGCAAATCCAGGAACTCCCTCCTCTTCAAGTCCATGATCGGCTGGGGAATGTACTCCGCACGGAAGGCAGTGCGGAAATCAGCCCAGGAAGACATGGTTGGCTGGAAACAAAGCCACATGGCTTTCCCACCAACAGCCAGCAGCACCAACCAAGAGTAGGTGGCAAAGTTGACTTGCTCAGCCACTGGGACATGCAGCGCGGAGAACTTGCGCTCCAAAGCACGAAGCCAATCATCAGCTTCCAGTGGCTCCTTAGCATCAGCAAAGGTGGGTGGCTGCGAGCGCAGGAACTCAGTGAGAGTGTTGCACTCGTTCCTCCGTGCATTCTGCTGCACCAACTGCTCAAGCAAGCGCTCATTGCGCCCACGGTTCTCCTCAATGGCCATCAAGACCTCAGCCATCGAGGGTGGTGGCGGCAGATCATCCTCATCATCTTGT